>JARHVA010001213.1:0-167500 GCA_037957365.1 Torreya grandis
AGAGGGACCATATCATACACATTCACCAATTGAGGAAAAAGTGGTAGATTGGTAACCAATCCTAAGTCGTAGGATAATCTATGTTGGGTAATAGGTGTCCTAGATGGTATGGCCTCTAAAAATACTCTTAGTGACCATAAGTAATAAAATTTAGAGCTCAATAAAATGTTAATATTTTGTATCAAAATTAAAATAAATAAAAAACAAAATAAAATAATCACAATGGCTTAAGATTATAAACAAAATTAAATAATTTCTTCACCTCTAATAATTTCTCTGTCTAAGGAGCTAAATAATCATTTCATCGTTCTTCAAATTAATAAAAAATAATCTCTATGAAATTATTTCACATTCTAACATTTGATAGTACAACATTGGAATCATCCAAAGCATTTTCAAAATGAATATTGGAAATATAGTTGATAAAAATATCCTTTAAATATCAAGAGATTTAATAGATTTGATAGGTCTCATTTGTAAGTTCTCTTAATGGATCTTGAAAATTTAGATATAACATATATTACAAATTTAAATAAAATATCATAATGTCATCCTTATGAAAGATCCTTCTTCAAAACTAAAGGACACAAAACATGACATTTCCAAATAATAATAATTAGAGTTATAGTCTTGTAAGAAAGAAGAAGGATAAATACGCACTTACAAAATGATTGTAACTAAGTATTAATCATCATGAAAATTAGACAAATCAACATAAAAGCAAAGCATTTCTATTTGTTTCACATTATCAATGATTTTATCCATACTGAAAAGCTTTCTTTGAATTATGGGCTAAGAAAGCAGAATGTGGAGCATTTGATGTCGAGATAGCTTGTTAAACGAACACACCGACCTTTGTAACACTTCAATTTTATTTCATGTGTACATGTGTTGAGTAAATACATTGAGTTTAAGATATTTAATGAAATGAAGACCTTGGTGGTATGCATGGCCATTATAATATGACCATACGAATATACTTATTTTTAAATTAAAAATAATAAATATGGACTTTAATACATTTAAATATAAACTGAGAATTCAATTTAATTAGGTCTTTATATTTGATGTCCATGAAGGACAAGTTTATAGATGTTCCTTAAGGTTTTGGTAGTTCTAAATCAAATGATGGGGTCCGTTTTAATCTTAGATCAAATTGAGTAAATTTATCTCTTAAATTCATAACTATAATCCTAACATTGTAACCTAACACATTATTAGGAAATTAAACCACAACTTATTATCATGAAATCTATATATCCCTATTTCAAACTTTGGGTCCACCAAATTCCTTATAATTTTACTATTTAACCTTTCAATTAACACCTACACCATACATGTGGTGCGGGGAAATTTTCTATACTTGTGCTTGTAATCATTTCATACTTTTGATTGTTTGTCAAGTATCGCATTTCATTAATGTCTAATATAATTCATAGTAATGTAAGCATCACATGTCAAAGTTATACGATTTGTGAAGTTGCTTTGATAGGTTTTACAATAACACTTTGCTAAGACTCTACCTTAGATATTACATTTTGGAATGCATCGCTCACATTGCTCATTTCAACAAACGAAAAATACTAATGCAAGATTTACTCTTAACTCATGGTTTTGTCGAAAAAAATCCAAAATAAAACATATGAATTCACCAACATATATTTATGTTTCTTTGAGCTTCGAATTATTAGTCAAATTGATTACACATAGTAACACAATTTAACATCAGTTCCTTAGCATAAGCTATCGATAGAATTGTCTAGAGTAAATTTCAAAGCAGTCATTGTGAAAGGTAGCATAGATCAAGGTAATATTATATATTATGTTTCAAATATTTTAATGTGGATATGGATCTAAATAATGACATCTAAAGTCACTTTATCACTTTGGAACGTTTGTTTCAAATTTAATGTTTAATATTTAATATCAAATGATTTGGTATTACATAGCACCATGACGAAATGTTGGCTAATTTTTTTTAAAACATTACAGATGGTTGAAGGATTCAATTTTGATGCTTTGAAAATGAATACCTGCTTGTAAGAAAAAACCTACTCCTAGCAAGTTTGAATGTTCCTACCCCACCAAAAGTGAAAGTTTGACACATTTAATTTGTACAAATCAACCATTTTATATTTTAACATTAAAGAAGAAATCAATGAATGAGATTATAGGGGAAACATCCTATCATAATTAGGTATTTGGGTGATGGAATGGTATGACTTGAGATGTCTTGGACTTAACTGGTAAATTAATGTAACACGTGATTAATTAGTGAATGAAACATGCTTGAATGAACTGGAAAATACGTCGAAGACCTCCATTTTCAATGTGTCAAACTAAATCCTTCAACTGTCCATCCAAATTTCCTGCCAATGTCAAAGAAGTATAGTTAGATTCATCTTAGATATAACCATAAATGTTAATATTAATGTTTTTTAAACTAGACCTATAAAAATGATTTTATTTTATAAATTGATTATTGTTGGGTGAATGATGGAACTATTAGATTTGGTTAGTTATGTCTACATATTACCAAATAGATTTAGCATTCTTTTATAGTTTAAAATGATATGATGTTTTGGAGATGTTTGAGTATGATAATTTAATAGTTTGGCATAAAATTGAAGAATTCTTTGTGTACTAAAAATAAATTGGAAGGATTGGATTTATGAAATGCCAAATAAATAAAAATTTATAATTTTCAAATTATTACTTTGAGCTTTTATGCGCGTTCCATAAGGCTAGTTAAAAAATATTATCAAAAGGTTTTGATTTATGAAGTGCCAACAAAGAAATAACAAATTAGGAAAATATACCCAAATGATGAATATAAGAGTTATGTGATCAAATATCACAAAGTCTTGTGTCCATGTTGAAATCAAAATAAGGGAGTTGCAGACATATTAAGTAGAGGATTATTTCACAATCACTCCCACATGGGTACAATAAGTAAAACATAATATATAAATAAACCCTTGGTCGTGTTTTGGATGCTTTCAAAAGTTGATACCATAAGAAGTTCAAATTGATTGAACCTATTTTTTTTGAGTAATTTAAAAATGAATGTGCCCAGCACAATCTTCCATTAAATAATAATTTTATAACCATTGACAATAAGATTCAAACTCAGGAAGAGAAAAAATGACCTCAATTTGAGAATTAATACCTCGTAAAGGATTTTAGGGAAAATATTCCCTTAATTATTTAAAAAGAGGCAATGTTATTATAACCTCTACTATCTCTCTTTCTGACTTCCACAATTAAATATAATGGAAATAAGGTCATAAAATATTTAAATATTTACCTAATGCAAAGCTTCATAAAGGAATAATAACTGCAAGTTTCCAATAAGATTTAAATGGGACAATGGTATGACAAGTGGAAGACAAGAAAAAGGAATTACTAGCATACATAGAATAAAAAACCTAATAAGTTAAAATAACAACTCTTGATGATCCTTTTAAATATAAATTATAATTATCATAATGATTTTTAAAATATTGTTTTTTTTAAAGCTCTTAACCCTTCTTTTTTGAAGGCTAAAGGTAAAATCATTATTATATGGAGTGGTAAATTATATATAATTAATTTTGAACCAGATGTCATTTGTTATTATATTATTTTGTTATAATAATTAATGATTATTTATTTTGAATGATAATATGATTAATATATTTTTTGAATTAAGTTAATTTGTGATGATCAAATGAATGTATACTGATACCTTTTTAAAGAAATAATATAATGTGTAAAATTTTTATTATACACAATATAATGAAGTTTATATGAATGGTTATGCTAGACAAACTTAAAATTTTGATTAATTATTGACTTTATTTTATTATAGAATATATATAACTTTCATTAAAGATATTAATGCATGATATATTTTTTTAATTAATTAATGTGAATGATGATAAATAAAAACTTATAATTTTATTTTAAATTAACAATATTTTTATTTTTACTTATTTATTCACCGTATCTTGAAATTTCATATTTTATTAAATCAAAAATTTATGTCAAATATATCATATAGTAATTTATTGTATTTGATCCATATATATTTGTTGATCTTATGTCAAAGATATCATATTGTAAATTATTATACTTAGTTCATATATTTTTTTTAATCCATATTTAATATAAAAAAACATGTACAATTGAAAATAAATTCATACATATGATAACATTAAAAATTTCACATTTTATGGAAGACTAAAAATTTAATAAGTTTTAATTTTTAAAAAAAAGATGTTTTATACAATTAAAACCTCCATCATAAGATATTATAATGATAGTGAGAGGTTTGTTAAAGTTAATATGTATATATATAAATAATGGACCTTATATTTATAGGATATAATTTTTTTTATTTTTTTGGGTGATTGTTAGGTTAAAGATAGTTTTCATCATGATTAAAAATATAAACATTTAAATTAGATGAAATGGGCATCACGGTTTTTAACATCAGGCAACAAAAAATTGACTTGATCAAACCCATAAAAGTATAGTTTACACATATTTTATAATATGTGTAACAAACTATTAATATATAGTTTTTATATATTCTCAAGTTAAAATGAAACATTGTAATATGTATATCTTTAACGTAATATAAAGTACTAATGTGAATATACATTTGGTTGAAGTGATATAATATTTTTGTTGTATCATTTTTATTTTTATTTTCATTTTTAATGATTGTATTTTTTATATTTTTTTATTTTTGAATATTTTTATTAAAAAATTAAGTTTTTCCTTCAAAAAAATATTCCTTTGAATATTTATAAATTTTATAAAAAGAAAATAATGATTATTTAAGTTATAGTAAAAACTTATGTTATTTTAATGTTTGTATATGGATAATTTATTTTGCTTACAATATTTGGTTTAAGGGATTTCATATCAGTATGATAAGCATTGATTTGGATCAATTTTTATATCTTTAACAAAAAATTCCATGTTTTCTTTTCTAAAAAAACATTAAAATGAAATATTTTTTACAAATACTAGACATATGTCTTACCCACTCACATTTAACTACATATATATACTATTGTATTTTGATTTTTGATAGATTGAATTTGTAGACAAGCCTTATAGGTAACTATTTTTGTTAATTTTGTTACATCTAATGAAATTCAAGAAGGAAATGTTTCGAAACTAATTAAACTTCAATGTACAAAAGTTGAATTTAAAATATAATTTAATTATTTTTTACTTTTTTTAAATGAATAACTTTTTTAAGTGAATAATTTTTTTGAATTTTGATCTTTTCCCTAAAATACTTATGTGTTTTCATTTAAACTATGATTATTGTCGAAATTACACTTATACATTATTGCATCTAAAAAAATAAAAATACAAAACATAACATATATATTATATATATACAATAAATAATTGTAAACATTTTTTTTGGACAAACATTATTTTTTCAAAGATTAAAATTAATATATTAAAAATTATTGAAATGTTTATATATATATATATATATATTATCAAATTGATTATTCATAAAACAAAAATAATCAATATATAAAAATGTTAAAAAATATATATATTATTTTTCCTGCTAACACCTCATATCTAGAATGGTAAATAATATTCAAAACTAAGTTCTTTGGCTTCCCATCACACCCAATCGAAAGACCCACTACCCCCACCAATCTCACAATGACCTTTCCATAATACATAAAGTACTTATATTAAGCTACTGTACGAAATGCTAATGGGGTTACGAAACTTCCTTATTTGAAAATCCGTGTCTTTTCTGTGAAACACTAAATTCGATTCAAGCACTCTTCCATAGTGGCGAGGGTTATATTATCAAAGCAGAACCTGAACCATCCAGGCTCATTGCAATGGAAGAATGACCCGGGCGATACGTTCAACCCAATCTCTTTGACAATGATGTCCCAAAGCGTAAGCTCTGATTGGGATTGGGATTGCAGAAGGTTCCTGAGGTCCACCCAACAGAACAAGCCTACGTTGCTGCTGGGCAAACACTCTATGCCTGCCTCGTGCAATCCCCCCACAAAAACCCTCTGTGCAGCCAGGCAGGCCCATGTCCTTGGACAGACTGTAAATTATGTGAACATGCTCCTCCTCCTTTGCCTGCATCTCAGCGAGGATCTCTCCAACGCTCAAGAATCCTTGACCTGAAAATATCGGCCCCGCATAGATCTCATCGCAGATAAGATGAATGTTCTTCCCTTTAGCAAAACGCACCAACTCTGTGAGTGCCTGCACATCCATTGTGGTGCCCAATGGATTCGACGGATTTGTTATCAGAACCCCCTTCACCCTTATGTTTCGCCTCCTTGCCTGTTCATACGCTTCGTCGAGCGCTCTCACTGTCACCTTGAAATTGTTTGAGCTGCTACACTCTAAATTACGAACGCACATTTCATCATTATATGATTAAAATTATATCATTATTAAGTAGGTGAAGAATTTTAATGAATATATTAAGTGAGAAAAGTTAGAGATGATTGAGTAAATATATAGAGTTTGAGATTTAAATTAAAAATATTAAATAAATATAAAATTTGAAAAAGTTAAATATAAATTTAACCTTAAATCAAATCGAGTAAAGATATTTTTTGAATTCATAACAATAAGTTTAGGATTAGAACTTAAGATATGTTTAGAAAGGTAAACCCCTGTTGTCATGATATTTGAATAATATTTTGAAAAAGACAATATTTTTTCACCATATTCAAAGCTTTATGGTTCTTTTCTTTTCGGTCATCATTTTATTCTTTCTCTTATGTTTGATTGAAATATTTATATATCTCTATTGGATAATATTGAAGGATGCACATATTTATCATTTCGAAACATAGATCTTTCATTTTATTTTTTTAAAACTATACCTTTGATATTCATTTGGTTGTCATCATAAACTCTGAGGTTTTAAGTGTGATTTTGAATATTTAATGAACTCCATGAGATGTAAAGAGAGTGGATACTTCACTTGAAAATTATGAACATGGTTTAATCATTCTTTGCATTGTTTCTTTTATGCGATTTGATTAAATATGATTTACGAAAGAAAAATATATTGATATTATCATTAGGTTTTTAATTTTATCTTAGACAAAATCCAAATTTTTAATGATTTTTAGGCCTTATTTCTGAGAAAGAATGAGTGGATTTCTTTTGATAAATCATAAATTCATGTTTGCAATGTTTTTTTGGGTAGGGCAATGCATTAGTGGTGTGATGTATTGAATGAATAAATTTGGTTGAGTAAGGACAAGAATTGGGGTAGCGATCTCATTTTTTCTGGATTTTGTTATTTTGTTTTATTGTAATTTAAGGTTTGATAGAGAAATTTTTATAAGCCTAATGTTAATCCTATGTTTGTTTTGGTTGGTTGGTTTTTTAATAACACTCTCAATTTTAATTGGGATCAATTCTTATTGAATGCAAAGATCAACACCATAAGGGATGAGGCCAATTTTGATTCTTAAGTGAATTTGATGGAATAGAACCTCTAATCCTTGACACTTAGTCGAAGACTAGGTCATTCACAAAGTTAAAAACTTCTACATAGTTTCGTAATATAGAAGTGTTAGTTATTAACTTGTTTGGAAAGTAAGTTGTTTCTAGTGCATATAGTCATAAAATATACTAATAATTTAAATTTGTCTATTAAGTATCAAAATATGTGGATTGATGATGTATTTAATGACTTCAAAATGATGTCTACATGATAATGCATAGTTTAGTTTTCAGACTATTCTAGTTGGAATGTCAATTATTATGAGTCATCATTCCACTTCTCTAAATAGGTCAAACTTTCACTTTTGGTTGGTAAGATTTATTCAGACCTTTCTAAAATATGTTTTTTCACATCTGAGCCTTCTTTTTACAATTCAACTGCTTTGGTATGAGTATTAGTAATCAAATAATAATATACAAAAGGGTCAGGTATGTATGGCTCAGACTACCTATCAGAGAAAATTGTTGACTCAAAACATGAAAAAAAATAAAGATCCCATATCAATGTCAGAAAAACTATAACAACCACACAACATTACAAATATATCATGCACATATAATAAACCTAGGCACATGCCACCACACAAGAAACATGAGGTGTAGGGTCGTCCTTAGGTAGTAGAGTGGTCCAAGAAGAAGGTTTTACTGAAGTAGGATCCGAAGCCATCCAACCATCCAAGGGGTCAAGAGGATCCAACTAAATGGTGTCCCAATCATCAAGAGGATGTACCACATTGTTAGAAGGGGCAACAGGTGACCCCCAATAGTAAGGATAAGCTTAGTCCTTTCACGAAATGATAATGATCTCAATCCTCCTTGTAAAAGGAGAGTGGAAAAATGACTATGACTGCGAGATTGCCTCTAGCAGTGTCTTGGTGATGGAGGTAGCAGGCCTTGTGATAGATGGTCAATGTGGATGGAGCTCAAAGTATAGGGATCACTCGCTTAGTGATCAAGTTTCTCTTACAAATGTCAGACGCCCATGGCAACTTTTTCTTATTGGTCTTGAATTTGCATGCAGGTCAAAGATAATATAAAAAGTTTTTCATTAATAAATAAATTACAAGAAGGATTGACATACAGCGTCTACGATATTCAATAGTTGTCAACATCGATGATCCATTGGAATCATTGAGCAATGGAAGATACAAAAGTGCATGGCATCATATTCTGCCCACCAAGTATGGTAATTGCTTCTCGATTGCATCATTTTATAGCCCATCATATGATGCAGTGGTGAGACCTACACCTCAGCTTACTACTACTCAAGCTAATGGTAATTTCGATGATGAATCATTTGTTTATCCATAATATTTGTTCGACAACTACATGTGCTTTATATATCTTTGACATAAATCTTAAACACTCTGCATAATTTTTCCTTCTTTTTTCATGTATCTTTGCCCTCCATTGCCAAATTTGTTCATTGTTGTGAAGATCAGTTCTCTATAGATTGCAAGTAATCAAAGAAACTCAATGTCCAAAACCAACAAGGTAAGTTTGATATGTCTATCTATTTTATCAATATTTGCAATCCGTAAGACATTTCAGAGCTAAGTAATTACAATGGTTCAGTGATCATTAGAAATTCGCTTAAGCATGACCGAAGTTTATTTGCTTTAGAGGACATAAATATTGGAGAAAATGTACATGTAGAGAATGCAATTGCAGTGAATGGTATTTGTAGGATCACAATGGGGTATGATCTCAAAGATAATTTGAGGAGCATTGGTGACACTATAAAGAAAGATACAATGTCTCAAGTCATTTCCTCTATGTTTTCATCATCGAGGATATCACAACAAGTACAATGCCTTTTCGACTCTTCTTCCCTAGAGAAAAAGACAAGTTCTAGATATCGCCCTGTTTCAGATAAATAATGGGAATTGGAGTAAGTACGATGTTTGGGAAGTCCGTCAAAATTTATAGCTAGATATAGAGAAACTGAAAAAGGCAATGGAGCTTAACTTGTTAATCAAGAAAAATTCAGATGAAGAAGATATATTTACTAATAATAAGAATCTCCCCACAAATTATAGGGTAGACAAACACCTGATAATATTTATAATTTACATATCCCAAAAACTACCCAAATAACAACACTTTGTAAATATGTAATGTTTCATGAAAAGTACTAAAATTTTTACTTTTTCAAAATATATAAGACATATCTCTAGATAATTTCCCATATAATTCCAACATAAAAATAAAAATAATTTTAATATATATATATATATGACATATAAAATCTTATTTCAAATTGTAAAGAAGAAGTAATTTATTTATTTGGTATGGCAAAAAGTCCCATGTAAACTAATACATAAAGGAAAACAATAGTAACCTCTTACACGTAGGTACTAATAAGGAAAAAAGGGATGAGACGATCAAATGTGAAAAGGAGAGGCTTTGGTAAAAACAGACCACAAATATTTAAGAGTGAGATAACGGGGGAGGGCCTTAATCTCTTTTAAGGGGCCCGAGTCTTAAAGGTCAATAGTTCTTCTAAACAACGTGTGTTTTCTTGGACTGTTTTTTTTTACTCGACCGCGAGCTGTCACAGTTCGTCTTCTCATCCTTTTTTTCTTATTAGTGTCTACGTGTAAGAGGGTATTGTTGTTTGTACTTTCTGTATTAGTTTACATGATATTTTGTGCCATACAAAAGAAGTAAATTAGTTTTTTTATGATTTGAAATAAGATTTTATTTGTCATAAATATTTACCAATAAAAATAATTTATCAAATTTAATTTATTTTGATTTTTTTGAGTAATATATATTAATATATAATTTTGTGTAGACTCAACATTTATGTTTTATATAATTTATAAATATATAAATATCTTTAAATAATATATCAATTTTAATATTTTTATTTTAAATTTTTGAGAAATATATTTTAAATGATATTAAATCTATATTAAAGTTAAAATTAAAATTAAAATTAAAAATAAACATATATTTAAATATTATAGATTTAAACTTATCAACCTTACTTGTCATTAAGGATTGATTGTTAATCAATTATATTTCTTTTCAACTTATACTCCTCTACCATGACATTTGCATTCTATCGCTAACACTATCCCCTTATGCACCCACATAACATGCACTTTGTAAACACTTTGTTACTCACATCAACTTCAATGAAATTAATGAGATAAACTCCATAACTTCAATGTATTGACTGCACATCATCAGCGTTGGATTGTTGTTCTAAAATCTATAATAAATTATGGATTTCTTTTATAATCAAATAGAAAACAGTTAATAAAAGATATTATATATATATATATATATATATATATATATATATATATATATATATATATATATATATATATATAAGATTGTATATAATATTTGTGATATATAAAATCGATGTATATTATATATTATATTTATAATATATTAATAAAATGTTATTATATTTTATTATTATTAAAATATTATAATATATTAAATTATATATATAATTAATTAATTATATATTATGATTATATAATTATATATAATAAAATAGATTACTCTATATATAATATCAAAAATAATATAATAATATTATAAATTAATTATGATATTATACTCCATTAATATAAAAAACAATCAAACTTCTCATCTATTTCGATATCCGCTACAAAACTATAACCACCGAAAGTGCTACTCACTCTCGATAAAAATCAACTTTCAGAAAGCAATTTATTATATTTCACCGCTGGAAAATGTAATTACAGTCATATAGCCAACAAATTCACTGCAAGACGATAACGTCAGGGAATACGTATAAGCTATAGACTTTGCCACTCGCGAGTCGCCTGTAATAAAACGTGAATAAAATTTACATCCCGCAGGTAAAACCTCCTCGGCTCCCCGTCAGGTGGCAGAAAATGTCTGGTTGAATATACTTCAACATTTGCGGCTATCTTTGAAACGAATCTAACTATACTTCCCCACATAGAACGCCTCACCAAAATAAAAATGATTCGCAGGAAATTTGGATGGACAGTTGAAGGATTTGGTTTGACGCTTTGAAAACGAAGGCCTGAGAAACATGTTACCAAGCCGCTACAAAACAAAAGTAATGAGGTTTTCGGGTGATGGAATGGTACGATTCGAGACGTCTTGGACTTAACTCGTAAATTAATCTAACCCGTGATTCATCTGTCAAAAAGACGTGCTTGAAAAACATTTTTTATTTAGATGAATATCTATATGCTTGTTTTCTGTAGCATACTAGCACTAAATGTTTTTTTTATAATTTCAGCTTGTAAGCCATGGCATAGACCATGGTCTTATGGACCGTGTGAAGAAGGTTTGCTCATAGTAAAATAAAATGAATAAACAATAAAAATTCAAGGATAATTTATTTGTAATGGCGCTGAACAACAAAATTGCATCGGACGTTTAGGGCAATGAAGTTGACAAGATTGAGAATTTGTGTTGGGAAGATGTTTTTCAAGTACATGAGATGGTGATACAAATTCCTAGCCTTCTGAGATGAAATATTTCAAATACATTCAATCAATAGTCATTTAGAGTTACATTTATACAATTTCATTAATGGTAACACATTAATCTACTTGAATTAATACATAGAGTAAAACCTAACCGAAGCGTAATATATACAATTATTGCAGGGAAACAATCAAGGAGTTCCGTCGGCAAATATTCACAATCACAAAAATATTATTGGGGATGATAACCCTGAATTTGGGGTTGGAGAAAGGGTATGTGAAAAAGGCACTTGCAGGGGAAGATAAGCCATTCTTTGGCACCAAGGTGAGCCTATATCCTCCCTGCCCCAGGTCTGAGGTGATAAGTAGTATATGTGTGCACACAAATACAGGGTACCTCATTCTTTTATACTAAGATGACGAGGTGCGTAGGCTTCAGGCACTCCATAATGGTAGTTGGATTGATGTATAGCCTCTACGGTAATCAATAGTTGTCAACACCGACGATCAGTTGGAAGCAATGAGCAATGGAAGATACAAAAGCGCAGGGCATTATAATTTTTTTGGTGACATTGTAGAGTCACCTAAAGGTTATATGTTCAAAAAATTATGTTAATATAAATTTTAAATACTAAATTGAAAAATTTACTATACTAATTTAAACATAAGCCATAAATAATTGGCATGGGCTCTATCATAACTAGCACCTTGGAAGAGACACTCAGGGTTATGTGTCACCCTATGGTTCACTAGAAATTTGCTACCCTATTGCCCACCATCTCTTATACCGACATTCATGCTCTGTCCTTAGTGCAATGTGGCTAAAAATGATTGGTTTCCAAACTGAAAACTTGTTAGTCTGAATCTCATAGCATTAATCATCCTTTAGGTGCCTGCATGCATTTGGTCATGTGCTCCCGTGGTCTGACACCCTGTAAAAATTCAGTTGCTGACATCATTTGATCTAGATTGGTTTCTAGTATCCTAGACCCTACCATGACTCACAAGTCTCGGGGCTTAGGGCTTTTCCCATTGGCCCTAACTCTAGCATATTTTTTTTACATGAAAAGCATATTCTATTATCTCAAGGTTCTTAAAAATTTATATGTTTTACTTCATGGAATTTAACTACGAGAGGTGTAGTTAGTGGACATTAGCCACTCAAATCTTAATACATGACCTAAATCCTTGTCTTCCTTACTATTAAGTCAAAGATTTAGCTTTTTTAGGTACATAGGAGTCAAAACACGATATTTGAGGAAAATGAGGGTAAGGATGTGAAGAGAAAATTTCAGAAAAGAAAACATAGATGACATATTTTAGTCTCAAATTTATTTATTTTTTCAATAAATTTATGGTCCAATCATTGATCATCTAGATTAAAGTATAAAGATCTTGTAATTATTTTTGATGAAATCCAAATTTTTAAATACTTTTAAGTTTTAGTTGTATACTCTTAGATTCAATATTTTATGTTAAAAATTGTATAACATTATACAGACAAATATATCATTTTATATTTAATATATTATTTTTCTATTTATTAATTAAATATTATTAACAATCAATATTATTCATTTATTAAAATGCAAAATAATATTTTAATATATTTAACTATTTTTTTTTATTTTTTTAAATATTTATATTAAATTATATATAGAGTAATTTTTACTATTTAAAATTATAATTATATATAATTTAAAAAAAATACAAATAAAAAAAATTTAAACTAAAATAATAAAATAATATTACAAATTAAAAATTTTGTATTGCACTCATGTTTATTTAAATTTTGATGCCAATGTCCATGCCTTTTGGAATGTTTTGATCAATGTAACCCATAACCATCTTGTTCCATTTAGTGCAAATGCTTGGTGAGCACCCCACTAAAGTAATTGGAGACCTCGTTCATTTACACGTGGTTCATTAATGTCTCATCCCACCGAATGTAACCTATCACTCTTAAAACCACTACTCTTATTGATCTTGTGCAACAAAATACCCCTTTATTCATCTTAAATTTCCTGATCATGCTACCACATATTTTGATTTTTATCCACTAACTGTAAATGTGCTAGTATCCCTTCAAACATGCACATGGTAATATATATCTTGAAGAAGTTTAATCCTGAAGTGGATGATTAGCTAAGTGGTGTGACTTGCACTAAGATGCTAGTTATTCTTATGGATTTCAAGATTTATATTAATGATATAGGTGAATCTTTAATTGACCTTGTCTCTTTAGATGAAGAAAGAAAGAAATAACATAACTCTATTTGATTTTAGTTTTACTATTGGAACAAGATCCTTGATAATTTTATTTTATATTTCATATTAGTAATTGTAATTTCAATTTTGATCAAATTATAATGATAACTAGTATGTTTTTTCATTTGTTGTGGAAGTTATATCATGTTTGTTTGAATTTACATGGTTTGTGCTAATATTTTGAGGATTATAGTGAGAGTGTTGATTGGAAATTGCATTTGTTATAGATTTTTAGTATCTTGGATATGATCATGTTGACTAAAACTATGATTGTATTTTTTGACATTGAGGGCTCACACAAAATTTGGTAGATGATGGTAAAACACACCAGTTTCTATTGTTTGCTTTTTTGTTCCTTACCTCCCCTCTACAATGGCATTGTCGATTTCTCAAACTAATGGGAAATCAAAACATGTTTTATGCTCCTCCAAGCACAAAACAAACATGGTTTGGCATAGATAAGGGTAGGGAAAAGAGAAAAATAGGTGAGAATTGTTTAATGCCCACGGTTTTTGATATTTTTATGTTTTTTTTTAAAGTAAACATAATGCGTATGCATTATGCTTACTAAAAATATGCATACACATTTGGGTTCATTAATCTTGAGCCTAGTTTGAAATAACATAAATGTGTTATGGACATTATGCATACATGTAATGTCTTTAACACATATGTGTTACAATAAATGTCCACATAATTTCCCCCAAATATGTGTACTTACACCCTATTTATATGGAATTAGATCCAATGTTGTTGTAGTACACGTGAGGTGAATTTTGAGAGTAATATTTTTGTCTTCAATGCATGTAGCAAATCAAGTGGAACTACATGGCATTCAGCTAGTCCTTATTTTAGTACAAGATGCATCTATAATGTTGTTTCAAATCCTTAAGAGTATAGATATACTAATTTATAGTGCGCCTAGACTTGAATCCTTTTGATGCTTCCTCATTGAAATGCCTTTAAAAGGCCTTGTATATATAAGCATCTCAAATTTTAATTAGGAAGATATTGGCATGCCACAAAACACACACACACACACAAGAACAAATAATCATGGGTCCAAACACTGACATGAAATGAAAGAGCTTAAAAAATGTCCCACCAAAAGATAAGGGATGGAATTGATGGTCTAATCAATCTGTACAAGACAAATTTTATGAGTTGTCAAATTTGACTCAACCAAATAAGGGGAATAATATGAAGAGGGAGGACACAAAATGTGTCCAAGTAAATACAAAACTAAGAAGAGAGGAAAAAATGAAAAAATTGACAATGCATGACCATGCGAAGAATAAGAGAGGAAGATAAAAACACACCAAAAAATACAAATAAGACTGTAATCTAGACCAAAGTACCATGCACAAAATGACACCAAAAACATTTAAATAATAAGCCATGTATGAAAATTGCGTGACATGTTCTACTCTAATGTGGATACTTCCATCATTTTATTTTAAATAAGCACAAACCTTAGAGTGGAGCATAGTCTAGCATGCTAAAATTTTCCCATGGGCACTTTTATGTTAATATATATATGTTGTGCAAAATTATCTATGTATACATTTTCTGGTCCAAATTAGGGGATGTTCTTTATTTGGTCAACTCAAAACTTTATACAACTTAAGTGAAACATTATTATTTTGGTTTGATGCATAATAAATCACCTTAGTCCTTATCAATAAGACCAAAAATGGTCATCAGTAACCATTCATGTTTAACACATTTGTTGGCTCAATATAATCCTTCACAATTGAATATTTCTAAATTGTTGACTTACACAAGCAATTACAATACTCTCACCCCATCTGGCCCTCCAGGTTTAATCCAATCCCTTGGTCTTCCCAGGGTCATCGTGTCCTAAGCATCTACTGATGAATTTTACATACAGGTCAAAAATAGATACCAAACATCATTTCCCTATTTCCAAGGTGAAGAAGTTATCACAAGTCTCTCATTGACTCACCCATACAAGCCAATAGTTAACCTATGATGCTTGCCAAGATGAAACTCAATTTGGGAAGGGTTAACCCAATCAAGGCTATGGGTAGATACCATAGTGTTACTAAACAAAATTACATATTTATGCACATGCATTAATTTCAATGGATGTATGAATTTCCATCACCTCAATAATATAAAACATATCATTCCTCCTATTTTTAAAAAAGTGCCTTTGGACTATCAAGTCAGATCTTGATCAAATGAAACCATTACTAGCTGCATGATAGAAAAACATCATGTCCCAAAGTCCCTTAGAGTAGAAATCCAACTTTGATACCAGATGAAACAACCCCCAAAAAAATATTCCTTGGGATTGCTTATCAGAGTGTAAAATAGAGTCATGGGTAAGGCCTATTACACAACTTCATTATGCATGATTCATCATTTTGTCTCTACACAACAATGTGTAAGTAACCAAAGACATGATAAGTCATAAAAGAAGAATAAAAGAATCATCATACCAAACTTTTGCTTATGCAAGGTTACTATAAATTCAGATAAGCTAGAAGATACCACATAAAAACAACCAAGACAATGCGACCTAAGCCCTTAAAACATTATAACCTTTTATATTCGCATAAGCGAAGTCTAGATCTTGTACTACCCCCATTAGATCATTGTACCATGATCCATAGTTATAGAGGTCATTGCACCCATATTATTTCACTTAGAAAGTGCCACCATATAACATATAAGTCCATCATATGTGAAGCAATTATCACTTGAATTAGATAACCACATTCCTATTTGACAACATGAATTATTTAGCATTCACCATGTAATAATGCACATGTTAAAAATAAATGTAGCATTACTAAAAATATCATCAACAAGTACGAACTAATCCATTTAGGACTATCACCCAATATAAAATGAATACTAAAAACATGAGGAACCACCAATAATAGTGCTACTAGATGGGATTATATAAATAAATCCATGGCCTTAAGGTCCACGCACTATATGGTCCTTTTAGTTCCTTTACTCAAGAGTGAGTCATAATTTAACTAGCCATATAAGTAATAACTTATTAGAAATCAATTTTGTTATTATACCATTAGAAATCTTCACGAACTAAGCTAGCTATGGGCTATACTTAAGAATAACCAACTGCCACATCACAACTTGATTTCTCATGGTCTCAAGATGGCTAAATATAGATCCCAAATAGTAATTTTCCATGCCTAATTAACACATCAAAGTTTACAACATCAACTAAAAGTCCTACTGTGTCAATTAATACCTAATGTTCCAATAACAAAGCAAGAAAACTTATCATAATTAAACTTTTAGTAATCCATGCCTGGATTAAACTAGGACAAGATGTAATATAAGCCTCTATGATGATGTTAACTATCTAGATTATCTATATTGTAATCTTCAACCTAGTATCCTCACACCATATTCCATAAAAACCACGAGCATAAGATTTGAATTTCTACTTCATGTTTCCCATAACTACATTATCATGATCAACTATGGGCTTCATCCTAATGAAAAGCCAACAATCATAATAAACATTGGTCACGGAGTTCCAATTTAACAAAACAAAGTCTAGCTAAGAGATTTAAAACAATAAAAACCAAACCACATAATTAATCATATTTATCAAAGATTCATTCCACTTTCAATTCTATAAAGGCAATCAAGATAACCATGTAAAAATTCACTAAAATATTACTAGGCATGCAAGAAGCTTCCTACCATGGACAATTATGAGCCCATTACTCTTTTGTATATCCCACTGCCATAGTAGGGATTGATTATGCATGGTCTTATGATTACCAACATGCTTCCAAACACATACATCACTCATCAAGAGTTGATACCCTCTAGTTAATTATCATTAGCATGACAAGTGGCTCAAATCATCAATTCGATTGACAAAACTCAATGTGATATTCGATATTTAATGTAATAACTTATTTCAATGATTCAAAGAAGATTTAGACAATAAATAAAATTCTAACCCTATCATGACTTATGTGTTAGATGGCATAAGGGTAGATCCAAATCCCAACGAAATATATATAACGGAATTAAAACATGATAATATCAATTACAGCCACTTGCCTTTTCAATAACTACTCTTATACGCAATAGGAACAACAGTGTTAATTCTTCATCAACAAGTACCATAATATTAATAAACAAAAGTAATTGTAAACATCTTCATCTCTACATTAAGGCAACAAGATGGCCAGGCCAAATCCATGTAAAACTGAATAATCGGTTGCCATTGCTTTAGCAATAAAATAAGATTTCAAATCGATTCCACATTATTAAAAACAGTTCCAAATAGTTGTATTACAAGTGCTATTGTTATCAAGAACGAAGACAAACTTTTAAAACCACCACTACATGGCTGTACACACATATATTTTCTGCCCAATCAACATATAAGAATATTTTGATAACAAGCTGTAGATGACACAATCACTACCCATTCCTAACCGGAATCGGAATTACTTTGGAACATGTGTGCATAATGATTGAGTGTTCTAAGAAGTTAATAGACAATACAAGACTTCCAATTCAACTTAAAGGCTAAAATCAACGTTTTGCAACTTTTGTTCCAAACCTTATCTAGTGGGCTGATATATAAAAACCATTAGAAGGAAATGAAACTGCTGAACGTTACTATTTAATTCCACATTTGGCGTTCGTTTATATCTAATAATTAAGCATCCAAGAGTAATACTAACATTGCATTTCCAGCCAACAACAATAAACATATCAGGTATGCATTACAACATAGAAGTAAAGGTAACCATGATTTTTATACCAGCATTGCATATTTTCAGCACCAGATAAAAGCATGGTAAGAGTTTTATGAATCAACGCACATATCAAACCAAGTTATTAAACCATTCTAGATACAAAATACATAATATTAACTTAACGGGTTGAATTACATCGATATGAACTGTCAAAACAACTTTAAAACATCAGCAAGTAACCCATAAACCAGAGGTACTGAGAGCAATCCAGCTACAAGCACTAAGATCCAAGCAAAGGAAGATGGAGCATGCCACCACAAGAAGCCAACCTGCAGGTCCAGTTTAATGAGCCCAACCATCAGGCAGCCCTAATCGCCCCAACCATCACCTAGATGGTGGGGTCAGGCAGCCGGGTTTTATAAAAAATCAAAAGAGTATGCAGAGAAGATTAGCCACAGGTCAACAGGTAACAATCAAGCAACAAAACTAAAGCCCAGAACAACACCACAATGACCAACACCAATGGGCAACAACCACAATGCAATCAGCAAATCACTTACTTCCAAAAGCATTCACATCAAAACATGATCAAGTTCCAAGCAACAGGGAGGGAATACGCACGAGCAAAATCTTAAATACCAAAGAAGATTAGATAGACCTGATCCATTAACCATTCCCACTTACAGTGGAATGTCACAATACCAAACAGGATTTAATCAGCACAGCCAGATCAAGAGGCAAGCATTGGAAATAAATTAAGGACACAAGGAATACGCAATTCAAGCATAAATTTCTCCTACGTCCCTCTCCTTTCTCCTACCTTTCTGTCCATGTCATCCTTTCTTCCTTCACCTTTCTGTGGGCTCCTTTCTACCATATCCGCCAACTTCCGTTCTTCCTCCTCCCAGCTCCATTGCCCGTCTCTTACTCCATTTCCACCACGCCGTCGACTCCCTGCGGCCGCGTCTCCCTTTCCCCATACGTTTCGCCGTCATCTCTATTCCCCCGTCCCTTCCTGCCCGAGCTTCCTTCTCCTTATCTTATTCTGCCTCCCTCCATTTCCCTACAGCACTGTCGACCTTAAATCATCGGCCCACCACCTTCCGTTCACTCTCCTTCCTGCTGTCTGCCCTCTTACGGGACGGCTCCAGCCATTCTCTCTCTCCCTTCCATGGCTCGTGGGCTCCAACCGCTTCTCATGCGTAACCACCATGTCTACCACCTTCCTCAACGAAAGACATTCCTATCGGATCCGTCCAGCCCACAATCCACGCCAACACCATACAAAACATTCTCCTCCCCGAGATCCGCTGAGTGCCACATGGTTAATTATGACCAAGACAGTAAACAATTGCCAACTCGCCCCACAATCATGATTGGCAAAGATAAGATGGCGGACCAGATTTTAAAATAATAGAGTATGACAAAACATGATAATCTTGTCTATAATGCCTTTGAGCTACTCCTCAATATTCTAAGGCCCCACACATATTCATATACCAACCATTGAATATTAAAAGAACACCAAATAATCACCACACGAATATATTTACTTATATATATACACACACACATATATATTATATTTTATTTTGTAGTGGATATCATCAGTATTACATGTTATAGTTTAGAGCAGCATTCAAGACATCGAATCACTATTCAAACCATTAAAATTATCTTAAAGGAATAGAGAGAGCTTGAAATTCGAAACTGAGACAATTGAAGTGGCAGAGATATGAAAACAAGTTGGTGAAGAGGATAGCAAAGAGTATGATAACAAAATGACAACATCAACGACCAACACAAAATAAATAGGCACTAAACTCGAGGACAACCAGAGAAGCAATATAAACTGACTAGTGGATCTATAAATCTTGCACATAACATTTATTACCTTATAGGGTCAAACCAAATACCTATCGACCTTCCTTTATTATCCCAGTTGCCAAAGTTTACCTTGAGCCTAGCTCATCATCCCATTCTTGCAACCACATATTAGATATTATTTTGATAACTAATCATACCAATAGGATTTCCCATTGTGAGTTATAATATAAGACCTTAGATAGGACTAAGAAGTATTCACAAAACATTTCCTTATTCTTCCCCTTATTACCATTCACCTCATTGGAATTCACCTTGTGAGTTAAAGTGTAAGACCTTGGATAGGACCATTAATTACTCATAAATTACCACATTAAATCCCATTAATCAACTCCAACATTTGTATCCACCTCATTGGTGTTCCCTTTGTAATTTGTAGTGTAAGACCTTAGATAGGATAAGGAATACACTTATTAACATATCATAAACAATCAAATCAAATACACTTATTATTTTTTGAAAGTTATAAAAATATATATGAGGAAGGAGACTAATGTTTTTATTGATAATATGATTTTATAATAGTATATACATTTTTAATATTTTTTCATCATTTTAGAGGATGTCCTTTCATATTTGATATCAAAATTTATAATATATATTTATTATAATTTAATTTAAGATCCAAGTATTTAATATAATATGTATTTGTTGTTTGAATTACATATCAATTTTTAGGGAAATGAATATTTAATATAAATCTCTGGACACTATGATAAATTTAAGGAATTCACTGTCATCAAATCTTTAATGTTCACCAGTGATCTTGGCACATATGGTTTTTATGGTGACACATATGGAACTGAATTTAACTTAAATGGCACTCGAAAGATTGTAGGCTTCCATGGATGTGCAGGGAACTTATTGAACAAGTTGGGAGTTTACTCACTCCAGGTTTTTAACATTTTGTTATTTTAAAAGTTTATTTCTATCTATTGCGAGTCGGTCAATCCATTCACGCATGCATAATTTATGTTAAAACAATCCATACCATCGATTTGTTGTTTTAAAAGTTTATTTCTATCCATTACCACTCGTTAAATCTTTAAATAGCTTTGATGTTGAAAACAAAATTAATATGTTTTGTTAACTAAGTTTGTTAATGCTAGGTGGATTAACATCTTTATTTTATGATTATTAAAGGTCTTTTCTTTGATGTTGTCTCTTAAATTAAGTTTTTTCATTATGTGAGTAATAGGTGATAAGTAGCTTACAGATTTTGATGATCTGAGAGTTAGTTTTGTTTTATTTTATTAGCACTGTAGAGTTTTTTATATTTAGATTTTTATATAACTTTGTCAAATAAAATTATTGTCAAATTTATTGTTTATTTGTTGTTGAAATAAAGTTTATATTTAGTCATTAAATGGTCTTAAATAAGGTTTGATGTTTTGTAATAAAATGTGTGTCAATAAAGTGTTTAAAGTCAATGTTTCAATAAAACATGTTTATTATCAATTATCAAAAGTTTAAAAGTTAAAATATTTTACTAATATAAACAAAATATTAAAATTGGTATTTAGGATATTTTATATTATGGGATTATATTGTGACAACTGAATACTATTGCTTGATTTTATATATTATAGAATTATATTTAGGCAACTGAATATTACCAAATAGAAGGACCATGGGGTGGTGAGAATGGACTTTAATGGACAAATGGAACATACAAGAATATCAAAAGTATTATAATTTGCCACGGATATGTTATTGATGCCATACAATTTGAATATCTTCTTCCTAGTAAAGACAAGATGCACATAATCCCTACTGATAAACACGGAGGCAGTGGAGGGACAATAACACTAGTATAAATAATTTCTTTTATTTATTTATTTTAAATTATATATTTCACAAACACTAAAAGTTTATATCTACTAATTTTCTTATATAATTTATTTAAACTAGTTCTTAATTTAAAATAATTAATTATTATTTTTTGAAACTTATAAAAATATATATGAAAAAGGACACTAATGTTTAAATTGACAATATTATCTTATAATAGCATATACATTTTCAATATTTTTTCATCATTTTACAAGTTGTCCTTTCATATATTTGGTATTAGATATATATGAAATTTATAAAATATATTTATTAAAATTTAATTTAAGATTCAAGAATATGATATAATATGTATTTGTTCTTTGAATCACAGATCAATTTTTAGGAAAATGAATATCTGACAAAAATATTTGGACATTATTATAAATTTGAGGAACCAACTATCATCAAATCTATAATATTCACCAGTAATCTTCGCATATATGGTCCTTTTGGTGATGCACATGGAATTGAATTTAACTCAAGTGGCATTAGAAAGATTATAGGCTTCCATGGACGTACAAGGAACTTATTAAACAACCTGGGAGTGTACTCACTCCATGTTTAAATGTATTAAATGTGTGCTAACACATGGTATAAGTTTATATGACTATGTCTTATAAAATAAAATAAAATAAGTCTCCTTCCCATGCCATATAGGCACAAGGAGCCACACTACTATTTTATTTATGTAAATTATTTTTACTATAATATTATGTATGATGGGGTAATTAATTATAAAATTATATATCGCTTTGACTGAAATGGGGTCCCCCCTCAATACTGAGACAATTGATATTAGCATGTCGCATACAAGCGATAATACATTCTTTACAAAAAAATATATAACTTTGAAAATTATTCCATATACATAACTTTTACAAATGATAATATTTTTGTTGACTTAAACACTCTTGACACATAAATAACCATGATGATAAAAAATAATGACTTTTGACATTTTAAATTTTTTTTGAAGAACTAACAAAATAACTAAACTCTTTTTTTAACAACTAAAAAGTAATTAACTATTAATTTTTATCATAACTATATGGTAAAAGCTACATGTTAAAAAATATAATATTCACCTATGACAATAAATCACCAAAATTTGACACTTTTAAGAAATGACACAAAACTCTAAAATACCTATATAACTAAAAAGTTTATGATTGGCCATCAAACAAAACAAATCGACTTAAATAACTATAAACATACCCTAATGCTTATTCAACTTTAACTCTGTAATAAGAAAAAATAAAAGACCCAACTTAAAACAAAACCTAAAATATGTTCTATTAGAGTATTATTGGATGAATGGAGCAACAAAGTTGATGAGCCCAAGAGGATGCGAAAGGCGTTGAAGTCGATATGCCATGTCCAGCAGAGGAGGATGGTGGGTGGTATTAGACTTGATGTGGATTCTAAGTAGAGAGATAAGCACGGTAGGATGTTCGATGGTATACACATCATATATAGTTGTAGTACATCCTCAGAATATACACCAATTGATTGTCATGGTAGACCAGGGTAGATCAAAAATTGTTGAATCGATGCATTAAACTAGCTGCACGTCATGATCTTGCAAGTAAATCCTCTATATAAACTGACAGTTATAATGGAATGTAAATTTAGAAAGCTTGTCTAATGCACAAATTTAAAACAAGATCACAATCAGTGTCGATAGAAATATGTACTCATTTTAGATGTATATACACAGACATTTAAATTGCATCAAATCTAAAAATAATCAAGAGCAACAAACAACATTAGGACAAAAATCAAAATTTGAGCAGATCTTTCCTCACATTATGCCCATCATGATCTAAAACCCTCTCTGATACCACTGTTGGCAAATTAGAGAGCCGAATACCAGAAAAATAGATTAAACATACAGTAATAATATTACGTTTTCATATTAATTTCATACAATACATTTGGCTATTATATAGCCATCAATATAACACAACTACCTCTTAATAAATAGGGAAGACAAATAAAGACTTACCCAATAATACACATGGTTAATAACAAACCTTATGAGAATACATTTTTCGATAATAACAAAAAAACTAATATGTTATAATAGGTTTAAAATACTTAAACCTATATAAAAATTAATAATGTTATGAATATTAAATCCTAACATTCACCCCCTTAACATTATTAATTCCTAGTACCCCCTTAATTCAAACATGGTGAAGAGTTTTTACACTCTCGACGTACCTTGCTCACCTTTGAGGTGGCATGCCATATTTGTGGCTTCATGGTCTTGGTGACACTTTGGTTTTTCCTTTCAGGATTACCCCAAACGTGAAAGTGATAGGAGTACATCTCTTTGCTAACACCTTTGGTGGTCTCCCAAAATACCTGAATGTGCAGCAAGGAGACATCTCCAATTCAGCCAAAAAAGGATGTGGGAAGCAGGATAGTCCCAGGCATGACACATTGGCCAAGACGTCCACCCACGCATCACATGCATCTATGCCACGAACTTGTGTAAAGCCACCAATCTATCAACGGTGTGCCAACATTGGATTTGTCTTCAAAAGCATATTCATTTCCTCGTCTCATATGAGATGAATTTACGGGCCTCACCCGCTCTATAAGCCTCTACATTTTCTAGCCATATATTATTTGATGAGTTGTAACGTCCATAAAAGCTGATGTTTATCGGAAGTAACATTTTCGGTGGTCGTTGTAGTTTTGTAGCTTATATGTTATTTGATTTTGAAGGATGCAACATAAATTAGAATACATGACAAGTCGATTGAAGAATAATATCAATATTTAATTTATAATAATATTATATTGTGTATATTATGTATGGAGTAATATATTTTATTATATATATATAATCATAATATTTAATTAATTATATATATATTTTTTAATATATTATAATATTTTTAATATAATAATATTTTATTAATAAATATTAAATATAATATATATACATTTATATTATATATAACAAATATTATATATAATCTAATATATATAGTATATTTATTATAATAATATACTATATAATATAATATATCTTTTTATTAATTATTTTGTAATTGTATTTTATACAAGTTTCTTAGCGTTTGTTGTAAATTTATCTTCATGTTGTTTAGGTATGTGATTTTTTTTTTGGGGGGGGATGCATTTCACATTTCATGCCATGAATATGGTTGGCCACTAGGTATATTAGTTATATAGAATGTGCATAATAATTAGAAAAACAACATTGGCCTATTTTTATGTGGTTTTTGTCGTTAAATTTTGTGCATGAAAATAATTAACAATCATATCAACATTGGGTAGAGAAAATTTATCTTTGGGACAATCCTTATTCATATTTCTAAATTTTGAGCAAATGTGAGGGCATTCCTCAGGTTTTCAACCAGGATAATGTTATAAATCCAAGGTGAATAATATATGGGTTGTATCAAAATCATATTTAAATAATAATTAAAATCTAAGATGCATATTTATAGTCTTTTTCTTAACTAGTTTAGCATCGAGATGGATAACTACATTATGAATCACTAAAGATGGATTGATATTGGGAACATTAAAATAAGCCAAAGAAAATAATATTGGAAATGATGTCAATATGGTATTTATCTTATTGTGGTGTCAATAATGCACTAATTTCTACAGGTTTATGATCTTCTTTAGTACCATAACTTCAATGAAACTAATGAGATAGACTCCATAATGTCAATGTATTGCCTACACATCATTAACATTGTATTGTTGCTTCAATCTGCAATAAAATATGGATTCTTTTCATAATCAAATATAAAATGAATAATAAAAGATATACTATATTATATTATAGCATATCATTATTATATTATAATATTTATATTATATATTATAATAATATATATACTATATATTTAAAATAAGTATAATAATGCTCTAAACAATCACCAGATTATGAAGCTCCATCACAAATCACTATTCATGGCAGAATTTCAACAATGCTAGTTGTAGGTGAGTAGCACTTTCAGTTTTCATTGTAGTTTTTTAGCTTATGTGTTATTTGATTTTGAAAGATGCGACAGATATTGGAATAGATGAGAAGTCGATTGTTTATTATATTAATGAAGTATAATATCATAATTAATTTATAACATTATTATATTATTTTTGATATTATATATATATAGTAACTTATTTTATTATATATAATCACAATATATAATTAAACAATAATCTGGGCTAGAAGGTTTAAGCAACAAGCTATGTTTATTAAAATTGATTTTGTAAAAGCTTATGATCGTATTGAGCAGCCATTTATCTTGGCCATGCTTAGAGTCGTTAGCTTTGGGCCAAATTTCATTCAAACCATCTAGATGCTATTTGCATATGCCTCAATCATTCTCTCCATTAATGGAGTCACCTTTGAGTAAATTGGTTTGTTTTTCTCTATTTACCAAGAGTGCCCTCTGGCTCCCACCATGTATGTGCTTATAGCTAAGGGTTTTGGATACTTCTTAGTAAATGCCAAGATAGGGTCCTTTCTAAGGGAATTTATTTCCTGCCAGATACATTAAGTCCACATGAAGATATGCAATTACTTAATGGTCACTTTGTTGATGATTATTTCCTTAATTTTATTGAGGATGAGGTCAATGTGGGCAACACCTTGCAATGTTTCAACACCTTCTACCTGGCCTCTGGCTCTAGAATCCAATAGCAAAAACTCATTGTTATAGGCAATCATACCTCCCTCCATCAATGTGGGCTACTAAATATGGTTGGGCATGGATTCAACATGATGAAATATTCAAATTTATTAGCATCCCATTTGCTTTTGATGCTTCACCACCCTTATTGTGATAGAGTTGCTAAGAAAATTTCAATGATCAGGAAAATTTTTAATTTGTTCGAAAATGTTTGTGATCACCTATGTTTAGTACTCTTCATGTTTGGTGCCTTCTAAGATATCTTACTAAAAGCAGAAAAAATTGCTCAGGGATTTTCTTTGGGTCAATTCTTCTCATGGTAACAAATTTGACAAGGTGGCCTAGGAATACTGCTACCTCACATTGGATACCGGAGGCATGGGGCTCATTGACATAGATTAACAAGGATTTGCCTTATGTGCTAAATGGATTATGCAGACTATTGAGGGCAAAGAAGCTTTGAAGGTGTTGTTCCGACACTACATCTCTTCGGGCTTGCCTAAGGGTAAGAAAGCCTAGAAAGTACTCGACTTCACCAATTTGTTTATCATTAAATCTCCCATTCAAATTATAGGGTCATTTGTGGTGAAAAGCATTTGGAAGGCATGGGTAAAGATCAAACCATGGCTTCTCTAGAATGGCTCAGGGTTTCAAGATGGGTTATCTATCAACACCTACTCGTTATGGTGATCACCTATTATTAATTTCAATGAACTTCCTCTGATTGAGATCCCTTGGATCAATGCTCTCAAGTTGTTTTCTAGAGGCATTCATACTATCCAAGATATTTTTTGCAGGCGATCTCGCTCCTAGCTATCTTGGGAAGAGGTGGAAACCAAATTTTGGCTAGCCAATTCTGATCAAGAATCCTACCAGGAGATACTCAATGCTATGTCACCCACCATGTTCCACAAAAATTTTATTCACTCCACTCATCCTTGGTGGAAGGATTGGAAGTGGTATGTTGAAACTCCCTTTCACAACTACATCCCCCTGACTTGGCTATGGATGGCTTACTCCTGACTTGCCTATGATGGATAACCTCAATTCTTGTTGGGGTTTGCATTCTTCTGTTACTACATGGGGATTCTACTTTAGCACTATCTAGGGGGCTTGCATGGAGCCCAAGCTAGCTTATTTTGCTTGGTGTATGCTATACCAGGGCTTGCCTATTGGTAGAAGGCTTGTCCAATTAGGAATTTCCCTTCCCACTTGGCCATTTGGAGATGCTATCGGAAGGGAAAAGGAAGTTACCTGAGGAATGCATTTTCATCATTCATGACATGGATGGCTATCGGTCAATTTTAATTAATTTTTTGTCCTGTAAAAACAGAAAAATATAATTCAACCTTCAACCTTTACAAAATGCTTGTGGTCAAACAAAAGAGAGAAGAAACCATGCAGAAGCTCCAAATTCTGGGAGAAACCATGTAGCAGTAACATAATGTCGAGCTTCTGAATGGTCACTCCTGATGATTCAATTCAACTAACAGCGCTATGGTATTCTTATCAGATTAGTCCGTGATTTACGGGGGAGGGAGAGAGAATTGTGCGCTCACAAGCTTTGATCGAATTAGAAGAATGTCAACTGTTCCAACTTCGACCAACGACTACGGAAGCGAGGAAGGGAGAAGGAAGTTACCAAGAATGCGTTTCCATCTTCACCATTCGTGTACATTTTGCTTGTGGTCGAAGAAAAGAGTAGAGCCATGGTCGGACTCGACCACCAATAATTCACGTGCTTGCCATCATATGCCAAGTTTAGATTGTCAAAGCGTGCTGGGTATTTGCCTTGATCTCTCCATGGTCAAATATAACGGGAATAAGAAAGTAGGACCACTTGGCTCACGGTGCTTAAGAAAGTAGTTATGTGATGCGGAAATACATATCATTTCGAGACAATGTCTAACTTTAATGTATCTATAAAGCAAAGGAAATGTAGTGTACATAGGTTAGGTTAATATTTATCACGGTGCTTACAAGGTTAATCTATGGTTATGTGTCACGATCTTCATTCTTGTTTATGTTGGGTTTTGAATTTTTCTTTTTTTTTCTAATTTTATAATTGGCTCTTGGGATTGTATAAAGAGAGATAGAAAGTTTCACCTTGAAAAATTTATTGTTTAAGATATTGTTTTTTTCTTTATTTTTTAATAAGTACATTTAGTTTATTAGAGATTATGAGTTTGAATTTTGGAGATATTGATTTAGTCATTAAAAAAAAAATATTATAAATTTTTTTATGGAGATTATAGGTTAATTGTTTAATTACGGTCAGAGGTGTCTCCTTCAATATCAAGGGTGTTGCAATAAAATATATTTTATGACCATCTTGAGTTTTTTGGAATTATAATTTTGTTTCATTGCAAAATGATAAAGAAGGCAACGCCCACTTTGGGAAGGATTTATTTAGTGTTTAGACAAATATTCAAGGAGCTGGGCCTATGAAGCAATCTCTAGATCCTCTACATAAAGCTCTGCTTATCAATTTCCCTCCTCTTGAGATATATATTCTTCATGTAAGAGCAATTGAGCGTTTTTTAAAATTTTGAGATGTGTGCTATTGAATTACAATTATCATTTATATTGCACCATGTAAAAAAGGGGTTTCTTTGGTTTTGCTTTAAATTTATCACTTGTCCAATCTATTGGATTAGAATTATAGATCTATCTACTATGATCGTGTATTTATTTTAGAAGCAAGAGCCTTAAACCACTCGAACTTAGCATGGGATAACATTTTTGTCTTGTGTTTGGGTGATAATTGAGGAAATGCACCATGTCATCTTCCTACAACTGTGAATAGTGTGGGTTTTTATTCTCACACTAGCAAATGATGTGTAACATGTATAGTTTCTAAGCTAATTGAGAATGTCTGAATTTAGAAACTTTTACATCAACTAAAAACATATTCATCAAATTCAACATCATATTTTTATTTTTATTTCACCTCAAATGACGAAGGATTTCAAAAGATACTGTGTCTTTTAATTATTTAATACTTTTCATCATAGATATCAATTGCTTTCTTTATTTTATTAAGGTACAGACATAAATTATCACTAATTTCTCTTGATTTTAATTATTTGATACTTTTTGTCATAGATATCAATTGCTTTCTTTATTTTATTAAGGTACAAACATAAATTATGACTAGTTTCTCTATCATCAAGAAAGTTGTGCATGGCTAAGAGAGAATCACCCTAAATTGAGGTAAAGCCATTGAAATATTTTTATTACACCAAAAAAAAAATGACAATCTGGTCTATTGGTCCATTAATGCATCATGGAAAAGTATCCAGATACAATAATAATTAGTTAAAATCATTCCAACTTAACTTCATTTTCCATTTTCTCATTAAAAGTAGGTGTTAGGATGTGCATTGCTTGTGATTCTTGTCTTGTGAGTGTTAATTACTAAAATATTTAACTAATAGTTTAATTAATGACATAATTATCAGTCAACAGTTATATCTAAATAAGATGTCTTATTTGAAGTGCATACTTTATATACACCGTGTATTATAATTGGTTTTTATACTATGTGGTTTTCATTTTCCAACTCCTTTATTTTAATTTTTCATCTATATTTTTTCTTGTCAAAGTTTTTATATTTTATTGTCTCTATTTCATCATATTAATTTTGTCCTTGTTTGTAAAATTTATTATTGTATCATTATAAAACTTGATGTTAAGTCCAGGTTATATGATAGTAAGGTGTAACTTATTATGTATATTTGTTTATGTGCACAACATAATTTTAGTATTACTTATCATCACATGTGTGAGAATGGTGAGTTGTAACTTAGGGAATGATCATATCCCACATTTCACTCAACCAATAATAATCTCTCTCTCACCTCTTAATTTTATTATATAATGATCATTTGCATCCTTATGGAAAGTTCGATTGGAGCTTAGAGTCCTCTCAAGCACTAGTGGATATGTATCAGTTTAGAGATTTATATTCTAGTACAACTATTTTGTGTTGCGCACATGTACATTGTATATTACGTTAGTATAATGTAGTATTTATTGTTAGGGAATCTATTTATATGATATGAGCATTTTTGTGTGGATGGATGCTCATTACAGTGTTTTCCTAAGCCCTCCTTAATTCTTATATGTTATCATAGCTAAATTTGTAATCTCCATCTCCCAATTATTTTAGATCCAACTTTTTCTTCAGAGCTATTTTCATCATTGGTTGCATATATAAATGGAGAAGGAATTTTATGAAGACATTTTTACCTTTTTAAATATTTGAGTATTTTTTGTGGATCTAAAATCTCATTTTGGAGATATTTTGAGTTTTGTATTTTTAAATTTTTGTCAATCCCAACATTTCAATTATTCTTCCTAAGCCCCTAATTAAATTTTGAGCCAATATATGTTTTAGGTTTTCAAAATTACCTAATGAGTAAAGAAATATTCTATCGAATCTAAGTCTCTCATTGATAAATTTTAAAAATCTCTTCTAAGGAGTTGTAATTTAATAGTATTTACCTTGTTCATACCTTGGTAAGCAATTTGTAGTGTATCTTGTGCCTCTTTGGATTGATTTATTGTTGTTACTCTTGGGAGTATGCTCTCATGCATTGCTTGATGGATGTATAATAAAGATTTTCCATCTTTCTTCCTCTATTCTTTCAAAGCCCCTTTCTCAACTCATGTAAGGGCATTATATGTTACATGGTCTATTGGTTTTGTTCACCAAATTTCACTTTAATATAATTTTTTCAACCATTTTCATGGGGAGATGAACAACAGTTGCAAGAACAGGTCATTTCAGAGGTCCAAAATTGCAAGTCAAGGAGGCTAAAGTGTTTTAGCTCCATTGTAGTGTATGTTAATTTCTCCACAAGTCAAGTCTTAGCCTCTTATAAACTTGAATTACTCCTCAAGACCAAGTCAGGTTCTCTGAACGATTCGACTTATAAAAAATTCATGAGTATAAATAATTTGGGTTTACGAACCTGAATTACTCCTTTCAATGCTTTGTGGGTTTTCAATGATGCATGTCTTCAAGTTTTCGAAGGAGCTTTGCTTATGACTTTTATAAGTAAAATCAATCAAAAAACCTGAAATGGTCTTGATAATGCTTCTCAGAAGTGGCCCTTTGAAACTTTTATGAAGGGCCTTTCTTTCCTTGTTTCCCCCCCAAGTGTCCCTTTGAACTTTTTCGAAGGGAAATTTTCTTTCTAAGTGACCCTTCAGAAAAGTTCTGAAGGGAACTTTTCTTCCCAAGTGTATTTTTGAAATTTTTCGAAGGGCACTTTGTTGTCCAAGTGACCTTTCAAAAAAGTTCCGAAGGGCACTTTTCTTCCCAAGTGACCCTTCAAACTTTTTTGAAGGGCACTTTGTCTTTGGAAATCCCCTTCAAAATTTTCTGAAGGGACCCTGTGCCTTCCCCAAGTGTCCTTTAGAACTTTTTTGAAAGACACTTTCCCAAGTGTCCTTAGGGAAAAGTTCCCAAAGGAACTAGTCGTTGCCTTTCAGGCAAAATCCCCAAAAGAATTAGGTCAGATAAATTATCTGAAGGAATTACTTCAGGAAAATTACCCAAAACATAAATCTGACTCAATGGATCCACATGACGTGCCACAGGATGTAAAGTTTAATACAACCAACTAGTTGTTGGGATGCAAAGATGACGTGCTGTAGGACATCAAATTCAGGGTGGCCAACTAGTTGTTTGGATTCAAAGACATGATGTGTTGTAGGACATCAAATTTAAGGTGGCCAAAAAGCCATTGAGATTCAAATATGACATGCCACAGGACATCAAATTCATGCCTAAAGTCTTCAAGCAAGGAGTTAAACCATTTAGAGAACCCGATAGGGTCTTAAGCAAAGATAATTCAAATTGAATTTTCCAAAGAGCTTTGCTCATGAATTTTACAAGTAAAAGCAATTGAAAGGCCCAAAAAAGAAGAGACAATGCTTTGTGGGTTTTTAAAAGATATTTGCTTGTGACTTTTACAAGTAGAATCAATCAAAGAGCTCAAAAAAGCAAGTAAGAAGTAAAGTCACTTGGAAAACTTGAATGGGTCTGTAGTATAAAACACGGGAGCTTTCTAAAAGAATCTAAGGTTCATAGTAGTGATCTGAGCCATTTCTTATGGAGGGTCATCTCACCATTGATTTCATAATGATCTTTCTCATTTCAAGAGGGTAAATCAAAGAGAAGGACAAACTCCAACTAAATGAGAGAACAATTAGAATCATTTTCACTAGGATGGCAACTGCAAACCATTTTGGAGGCTTCTATTTTGGCATCCAAGAGCTCTCTCTTCTCTCCCTATTTTGCTATAAATAGGACCTTTGGGCTCTTATTTTATCATCCACATATAGTACGGTGAAGCCCTACTCGAATGTTTTGTCATTTACTTGCCTTTGAACAAAGAAGCATAAGTCTATTTTCTTTCTAAGTTATAGACATTTGCTTGGGCATGCAAGAGACATAGAGTGATAGCAAGTGATGTTTTATCTTTCTATTCTCTATCTTTCATTTTTTTGAGCAAAGATTTGATCCAACAGGTCATGTAGAGTGCATTCTAGCTGTATGAGATTTTGCACGTGTAACCCTTTTTTTGGACTATACAGGTTATCTTTTTTAGTTATTTACCTTGTGTGATATCATTCATTTTGTCTCTACATTAAAATACTTATGTTAGAATCTTCTAGAGCTTGAGTTATAGACTATATTCTACTGCATTGTGCATAAGTATAGGGGATACATGTGGATACTAATTCTTGGTGTATCACCATCTTAGACTAGGATTTTCATTTATGCATACTTATGAATCTTTTCACTCATATAAACTAGTTCAACAGTTTTATTACACAAAAACCTAATACAGGGAGCTAGCCCTTTCAACCTAGAGGTTCATTTCCACTTATACGCACACCCATAGGCCTAAAAATGTTCTAACATTGCCCAAATTTGGAGGAGGCCTGAACATCCCTCTTTTAGGGTGTAAGATTTGGAGACAACAGTTTTGGCACACTTGGGGGACTTTAATTATTGTTAAGTCAAGGTGAATGTTGGTCTTAACAGGCCTACCTAGTAGAAATACCCCTAACCCATCATTTAGCAACTCCAAAAGGGTGTGAATCCCTAGTTCTAGACCAAATTTTATACATTATCCTACATGGTCCTCAGAAGGTCCTTAAGATTTTCTAACCAAGCCCCTTCAACTGAGGCTTTTCCTGAAGAACAACACCTTGAACCTCTCCTAGCTCTATTAAATCCTTGATAAGGAGGTTTTGGGGAAGAAGCAAAAAAGGTTGAAGAATTTAAAGGATAGGAGGAAGTTGAAGAAGAAGAAAAATAGAGGATCATAGAGGAAGAAGAGAAATGGGATAAATGGGAGAGATAGATAGACGTCAACCCTTCCTTGCTTTTAATACCTAAAACCTAATAGAGCTTCCTTCATATGACCCCATCCCTCCAAATACTACCAAAAATCTTTCTAATTTCAATGGAGAGGGTCATATTACCCCATCTGAACATATTAGAGACATCTCTAATTTCTACAATTTCCATAATGTTACATTATAAGTTGGGATGGTTTTAGAGACTATTGGTGACAAGATTAAAAAATAAGAGTGATCATGCTTCCCTAATACATCAATTGAATGTAATAAGAAGAGGTCCAAATGAATCCATAAGAGATTTAAATGAGAGATTTCAAAGAACATGGTATAGGCTGCCACCAATCATGAGACCTCCTCCTAGCTTTGTGTTCGCAACATACCTCAAAGGGATTGGTACTGATGTTGTTGTTATGTTGTAGTCAATGAGAGGATTCACTCTTTTAGGTGCATATGAGCTATCAATTGAGGTTAAGAATAACTTGATTTAGGTTGGAAGACTCCTTCTAAGAGTTTTCATGCCTTTACTATCCTACAATTCGATTGAAGCTCCAAGCATGTCACAAGTTCCCAATGCCAACATGAAACCAAGAGCCTTTCCCAAGAAGGTGGATAACATTGTGGACAAATATGAATAAATCATATCATTGAGAGTTGATCTCAAGCAAGCTCAATATTAGGCAAGTGCTCCTCCTAATGCACAATACTATCCTCAACAAGGATATAGAGCTCCATCCCAATATAATTACCAAGGGAGAGGACAAAATCAATAAGGTTACAATAGGTAGCCCAATGCATATAATCCAAATTCTACTTCTCTTGTAAAGGTTGTTGTTCTAGTTCATGTAAATCTAGTGCAAGGAAATAATCATGTGGGCCAATGGGGGTATCCTCAAGGTCAGGTTGCACATGATTATGGAGGAACCAACTATGCTTTGACTACACAAAAAGAAGCTACTCCTTACATGACAATAGAAGAAGCATGTCCCAGCCAATGTGATAATTATGGAGAAGGCAACAACTCAAGTGTGGGGATGATGAACTTTCAAGAAAAGGACGATTTTGTGTTGACTCAAGGCATGTCAATTATAGCTAATACAAGGTCTAAGAAGAGAGCCTTGGGAGAAGGCCAAGAGCCACAAATAGTTCCAAGTGATGCCTCTCCAAGGCCAGAAAATGCCAATCAAAGTGTTGCACCCTCTATAAGCCTTGTTCCTCAACAAAATCAAAATGTAAATGCAGCTGCGAATATCGCAACACAGTAGGCAATAACCCCTTTATTACCGTCAAAAATGTAGGAGAAAGTGAATACTCAATCTCTAAATATTGTGGACTCATTAAAGATCACTAAGACAAGCATATCCCTTTGGGAAGTTCTACATATACTTGGTCAAAAGGAGCTTTTGTAAGAGTAGTTAGCAAACATGCAGGTGGCTCCTCAACCTTCAAGGCATCATAGTGTGGCTCTTACAAATTCTCCAAATCATCTTTTGGATCCTTCCACTAACGCTGAAAAGCCTCCACCCCTCTACCTCAAACTCATTGTAGGAGATAAGTTGGTCCATAATTGTATTGTGGATAGTGGAGCAAGCACTACTATTATGCCTAAAGTAGTCGTTGATAAGTTGGGTTTAAACTATAAGCCACACAGTAAGGGCATGTTTTAGCTATATGGAGCTCCAACCAAGATGATAGATTGGTCAAAGGTCTGAAAGTATTTTTACATGGCTGCCCAAGCTTCCCTATCATGCAAGATATTATGGTGGTGGATGTTCCAACACACTTTACTATATGCTTATCTAGGGACTTTACGACCAAGATAAGAGGATACCTTTTTGCTGATTGGTCCTTTCTAGCTTTCAAGATAAGGTATGGAACCAAGGTAACCATAAAGACTCAGCCCTTAACAAGTTTCACATTGAGCCATACTTGGAGACAATGACAAATCAAAACTATCTAATTAGCAAAGAGGAGGAAATAGTCCTAAATAGTGAAACATCTCCTCTTGAAGGTATTTATGACCTCTATCTTGACAAGTACAACACTGAAACACATGGCTTTGATCCTTACACTTTCATTGAGGAAACTGATTTTGGAGTTTAATGCATGCATGAGAAAAACATCCCAATTCCTTCACTCACCAATGAAGGTTATGAGCTTGATGGCATGAGGGAAATGTTCTTTGATGGTTCAAGGAGAAAAGTAGGTGCAGGAGCTGGTGTCATGTTGGTTTTCCCATCAAAGAATCATTACTACTCTTCTTATAGGTTTCACTTCAGCTACACTTGCAATGTGGCAGAATATGAAGGCTTAGTTTATGGTCTCCATTGGGCAAAGAAGAGAGGAATCAAGCTTTCGAAAGTCTATGGAGATAGTGAGTTGGACATTCATCAAGTGAGAATTAAAGATACATTCAAGAACCCCTTGCTCAAGTCCAATAAGTATAGGGTATGGGATCTACTTGAGGATTTTGATGCCTTCAACATCCAGCCCATACCAAGAGACTTGAACAGGAATGCTGATAGATTGGCTGTAATTGGAGCATGTTTTAACTCAGCTACTGATGTTAAACAATAGAAGGATCAATCTCATATCAAGATCATTGTGAGAACTTCCATTCTCCATAATGAAGTGTCATGGAAAGTGTTTGAAATTGATTAACACATTGCACACTTCTTGCAAAATGAGGTAGGCTTCTCTTTAAGAAATCAAAAGATGTTGCATGATCATTATGAAGAGTAGATTATATAGTTGAAGACAAATAAAATACCCAAGGGGCTGATTACCTTGGAGAGTGTCTTCAATGAAGATGTTCAAAAGAAAACCAAAGAATGAGCATGTCAACAAAAGAAGAGAACTATGAGAGTGTTTTAATTTTTAAGGACAAACTTTTGAATATTGGCAAGGCTTGTTCTCAGCTAGAAAGGGAAGCTTTTATTGCATTATGCAAAGAGTTTCATGACATCTTTGCCTGGGAATAGAAGGACCTAAAAGGGTTTGACCCAAGCCTAGCTCATCACACCATTGAATTGGAGCATGGAGCTAAACTGGTAAGACAAAAGAAAAGGTCTATCAACCCCAAGGTAGAAGAACTCATGAAGAAAGTGGTGACCAAATTGATTGAGTCTAGGATTATCTTTCCCATCAATCACTCAACTTAGGTAGATAACCTTGTGCCAGTTTTAAATAAAAATGAAGAAATCAGACTTTGTGTGGATTTTCATGATCTAAGCAAAGTATCTCTCAAGGATCATTACCCACTCCCTTTCATGGAACAAATTTTGCAAATTGTTTGAGGTTCTCAACATTTCTCACTTCTTAATGGTTATTCAGGTTATAATCAAATATTGGTAAATGAAGGGATCAATTCAAAACAACCTTCACCACCAAGTGGGGGACCTTTGCCTACAAGAAGATGCCATTTGGTTTATCCAATGCTGGAGCTATATTTCAAAGGGTAATGGACATGACTTTCAAAGGTTTGATTAATAAGTTTTTGCTTGTTTACCTTGATGATATAACTATTTTTTCAAAAGATGTTGTTGATCATATGGGACATCTAAAACAAGTGTTTGAGAAGTGTAGAGAGTATGACATATCCCTCAATCCAAAGAAGTGCATCTTCGCTATCCATGAAGGTAAGATTTTGGGTCATGTTGTTTTAAAGGAAGGCTTATCTATTGACCTCGAAAGGATTAAAGCTATTATAGGCTTATATTTGCCTCAACACAAGAAAGGGCTACAAAGTTTCTTGGGAAAAATAAACTTTGTAAGGAGGTTCATCGCAAACTTTGTAACTGTGGTAAAGCCTATCACAACCATGCTAAAAAAGAACCAAGTTTTTACTTGGACAAAAGAAGGTAAAGACAGCTTTGAGGTATATCAAGCAAGCAATTGCATCCTCTCCCACTCTCTTAAATCTAAATTTTTCTAAATATTTCATTATTTATACTTTTTCTAACCTTGAAACTATCTCAACCGTGCTTATGCAAAAGAATGATGAAGATGTTGAACAGTCAATTGCTTTCTTCAACCAAAGCTTAGAAGACTACGAAGTGAGATATTATTTTATTGAGAAGAAAGATTTAATCATCATTAGAGGTTTGAAATTTTTCAGGCATATGGTTTCTAATAATAGGATCCATGTCATGGTCTCCCATCCTAGCACCAAGGAGTTTTTCCTAAGCAAGGATCTCAATGAGAAGAGAGTTGGATGGATCATGAAGGTGATGGAATATGACATTGGCATAAAGGTAACCAACCTAGTAAGAGGAAGAGGTTTATGTGAGCACTTAACATCTGACTTTCAAGAGCCAAAAGAGTAAGCCTTGGTAAATCAAGTTCAAGACTAGCCAGTTGATCAAATACAAAATCAAAGTTGGACACAAGACATCATTGGGTTTTTTCAAAATGGTGAGTGTCCGAATGGCTTGAACAAATCCCAAAGAAGGTATTTTAGGCTGCAAGTTATTCCTTATATCAACCACAGTACAAAGAGATTTATACAATAAAAATTGCGGGTTTACCACATCCTAATGAGATAAATCTCTCCTCTCATCAAGGGGAGGTTCCCTATGAAACACTTATATGCTATATATGTATATAAATAAGCAGAAAATAATTCTCAAGGTAGGATAACACCATCCATCTCTCTTTTGTCAGAGATGATGTTCACAGAACAAAAGAGAGAGATCCCAATTGATGACTGAAAGCATTCCTCTTCTTTCAGAAATGGTATTCAATAAATAGCAAAAAATCTCTTGGAGTAGTAACCAACCTAGTAAGAAGAAGAGGTTTATGTGAGCACTTAACATCTGACTTTCAAGAGCCAAAAGAGTAAGCCTTGGTAAATCAAGTTCAAGACCAGCTAGTTGATCAAATACAAAATCAAAGTTGGACGCAAGACATCATTGGGTTTTTCAAAATGGTGAGTGTCCTAATGGCTTGAACAAATCCCAAAGAATGTATTTTAGGCTGCAAGCTATTACTTATTATCTTATGAATGGCATTCTCTTTAAGAAGGATGTGAGAAATGTGTTACTAAGATGCATTAACAATGACCAATTTGATATGCTACTAGAAAAGTTCTATAATGGTGCAAATGGTGGTCACTTCTCTCCTAAAACAATAGCTGTAAAAATAATGAGAGTTGGTTACTATTGACCTAGTCTTTTTAAGTACTTTTATCATTGGGTTAAGGTTTGTCCTCAATGTGCTTTCTTTGTTGGCAAATAAAATCTTTCTTCCCTTCCATTGAATTCTATCCAAGTGGACCAGCCTTTCATGCAATGGGGCCTTGACTTCATTGGCATGATCAACCCTCCATCAAGTGCTGGACATAAATGGATATTGACTGCTACAGATTACTTCACAAGATTGGTGGAGGTTGTTGCTTTTAAGGAAGCAAATAAAAATGCCATATTGGAGTTCTATGATAGCATTATAAAAAGGTTTAGAGCTCCTCATGTCATCATCTCAGATAATGCACTTGCTTTCATAAGTTCTAAAACTTTTGATGGGGCAGTAAAGAGTGGAGTTCATTTGAGTACCTCATCCAACTACTACCCTCAAGGTAATGGATCGCCTAAGTCTAATAACAAAAACCTCATAAAGATCATCAAGAGGACGTTGGAAACCAATAAGAGAGCATGGCATAGCAAGCTGAAGACAGCCTTATGGGTAGATAGAATCACTCCCGAGAAGTCAATTAGTAATTCTCCCTTTGTACTTGTCTATGGAAGAGAAGCTAGGCTATCCATATCATAAGAGCTCCCTGCCTTGAAACTTACACAACAACTAGAATTACTTAAAAACACTTCCATGGAGGTCAGATGGACATAATTAATGTAGCTGCAAGAGGCAAGAGATGATGCACACAAAGCTTTGGAACACCATCAAGTTCTCATGAAGAAATCCTTTGACAAAAGGGAAAGGGAAAGAGTGTTCAAAGTAGCTGACTTGGTCTTGAAATGGGATGAAGATAGAGCAAAATCATACAACCATATAAATTTTGATACCTTATGGAGTGGTCCTTACATCATCAGCAAGTGGAAGAAAATAAACTCCTTTCAACGGTACAAAATGGATGGAGAAGAGCTGTCTATTCTAGTGAATGGATTCCATTTGAATCCTTGCTTTTGACCATTGCTGGCCATGTCTTATATATACTTTGTTTTGGTGTGTTTTCTTTGTTGAGTTTTTCTTCCCTTAGTGCTTTGTAGCACAGGTATGTTTTCCTTCCCTTTGTTTGGTGTGCGTCTCTATCTTGTGTGTGTAATCAACCTAGCTAGTGGGTTTTTGAACTAAAGCTTGTTCAGTTCTCTTTGAAGTGCCTATATGTGTGACTCTATGCCCAATGGAAGGATTTAGGTGACTGTTCTTTGACATAATAGGCATACCTCCCTTCAGAATTACCAAGCATGTTGACCAAATTTCACCTCAATATAATTTATTCAACCATTTTCATGGAGAGTCGAATAGTAGTTGCAAGAACAAGCCATTTAAGAGGTCCAAAATTGCAATTCAAGGAGGATAAAGTTTTTTGGCTCCATTGTAGTGTGTGTTAGGTTCTCCATAAGTCAAGTCTTAGCCTCTCATAAACCCGAGTTACTCCTCAAGACCAAGTCAGGTTCTCTAAACGACTCAAATTATAAAAATTTCATGAGTAGAAGTAATCAAGGTTTACGAACTCGAATTACTCCTTCCAATGCTTTGTGGGTTTTAAACAATGCAAGAATTTGGGTTTTCTAAGGAGATTTACTTATGACTTTTATAAGTAAAATCAATCAAAAAACCTAAAATGGTCTTGATAATGCTTCTCAGAAGTGGCCCTTCAGAACTTTTTTGAAGGGCCTTTCTTGCCTTGTTCCCCCCAAGTGTCCCTTCGAAAATTTTTGAAGGGCACTTTATTTTCCCAAGTGTCCCTTCAGAATTTTCCAAAGGGCACTTTTCTTCCAAAGTGTCCCTTTGGACTTTTTCAAAGGGCACTTTGTTGTCTAAGTGACCCTTCAGAAAAGTTATTAAGGGCACTTTGTCTTTGGAAATGCCTTTTAGAAAATTTTTGAAGGGCCATTTCCTTTGGAAATTCCCTTCAAATTTTTTTTAAGGGACCCTATGCCTTCCCTAAGTGTCCTTCGAGAAAAGTTTTTGAAGGAACTAGCCATTGCCTTTCAGGCAAAATCCCTGAAAAAATTCATTCGAACAAATTGTCTGAAGAAATTACTTTAAGAAAATTGTCCAAAACATAAACCTAACCCGATGGATCCACATGATATGTTGTAGGATGTCAAGTTTAATACATCCAACTAGCCGTTAGGGTGCAAAGATGATGTGCCAGAGGACGTCAAATTTAGGGTGGCCAAATAGTTGTTGGGATTCAAAGACATTACGTGTTGTAGGACGTCAAATTCTATGTGGCCAACTAGTTGTTAAGATTCAAATATGACATACTATAGGATGTCAAATTCATGCCTAAGGTCTTCAAGAAAAGAGTTAAGCCATTCAGAGAACCTGAAAGGGTCTTAAGCAAAGATAGTGCAAGTCAAATTTCTCAAAGAGCTTTGCTTATGACTTTTACAAATAAAAGTAATCAAAAAGCCCAAAAAAGAAGAGACAATGCTTTGTGGGTTTTCAAAAGAGCTTTGCTTATGACTTTTACAAGTAGAAGCAATCAAAGAGCCTGAAGAAGCAAGTAAGAGGTAAAGTCACTTGGAAAGCCTGAATGGGTCTGTAGTGCAAAATATGATAGCTTTTAAGAAGAATCTAAAGTTTGTAGTAACAATCCAAGCCATTTCTTATGGAGAGTCATCTCACCATTAATTTTGTAGAAATCCTAGTCATTTCAAGCAGGCGAATCAAAGAGAAGGACAAACTCCAACTGAATGAGAGAAAAATTAGAATCAATTTCACCAAGATGGTGACTTCAACCCATTCTGGAGGCTTCTATTTTGATGCCCAAGAGCTCTCTCTTCTCTCCCTCTTTTGTTATAAATAGGACCCTTGGGCTCTTGTTTTATCATCTGCAAATAGTACAGCGAAGCCCTACTAAAATGTTTTGCCATTTTCTTACCTTTGAGCAAAGAAGCATAAGTATGTTTTCTTTCTAAGTTTTAGACATTTTCTTGAGCATGCAAGAGACACAGAGTGACAACAAGTGATGTTTTATCCTTCTATTCTTTGTCCTTCATGTTTTTGAGCAAAGAGTTGATCCAACAGGTCATGTAGAGTGCATTCTAGCTGTATGAGATTTTGTATGTGTAACCCTTTTTCTAGACCATACAGGGTTTCTTTTCCAGTTATTTACATTGTATGATCTCATTCATTTTGTCTTTACATTGAAATACTTATGTTGGAATCTTCTAGAGCTTGAGTTATAGACTATATTCTGCTATATTGTGCATAAGTATAAGGCATACATGTGGATAATAATTTTTGGTGTATCACCATCTTAGACTAGGATTTTTATTTATGCAAACTTCTGACTCTTTTCACTCATACAAACTAGTTCATCGGTTGTATTGCACAAAAAGCTAATACATGGAGCTAGCCCTTTCAACCTAGAGGTTCATTTCCACTTATAGGCACACCCACAATGCTGAAAATATCCCAACATTGCCCAAATCTGGAGGAGCTTTGAATAGCCCTCTTCTAGGGTGCAAGATTTGGAGACAACGGGTTCCACATTAATATTTTCAACTATCTCCCATACATCTTGAGACTGAAACAATGCTTTCATAATTAAAGACCAATACTCATAATTCATTCTTGTGAAAATACAGGTTTACAAACTAGACATGGATGCACCAGACGTGGAGGCCATTAATGGCTTTAAAAAGAACTTAAAAAAATGGAAGGGCAGAGATTCCATAGGCTCTGATATAAGATGAAAGATTCAAACTAGATCTACAACGTCGATACTATTGCTACTCAATGATGAAAAAATAAAACAAAGGATTTAAATGCATAAATAGAGCACAATAGAGAAATAAAAGAACCCAAAAACATTATAGAGCAAGAGAAAGGAACAACTACAACAGTTAGAAAAATAAATTTGCACACAAACTAGCTTCAACGATATTCATATATTCATTATCAAGACACACAATAGCTATAACTACACATAAAACTTAATATATTCACTGTATATTTATTTTTGAGTTTTTTCCTCCTAATTATAGTTTGCACCTTTTCTTTTTGTTGTACATGCTACATAAAATGGCTCCTCCTATCTATTTCTAGGTTGGCTGCACTAGGCTCTAGGTAATAAGATAATAAATAATATTTAAATGTGCAGTTACAGCTCACCCATTTAACATCAACACAAAAAGGTTTAATGCAAATCCCTTGGGCAACAATACAAATCTTAGATAGGACAAATAAAATATTCTAACATTAAATGCCCAACTGTTCCAAATTAATATTTCCAATAGTATCATGGTATGTTGATAAAACCACTTCAAATTTTAATTTTCCCAGCACCCAGACCCCCATCCCTAGTTAATGATTTAGCACTAACAAATAAAAAAATTACTAACTACATTTGAGCACTGACATGGACAACCTGACAAGTTAATAATCCTAACAAGTAATAATTATGTATACACAACATGCGTACACATCATTTTGACAGGATTCAAAAAACTTTGGTAGTCTTCAATTATGATTTGTAATAAAATACAATGGTAAAATACGTTTAAATTTTTCAAAAACGTGGAGGACAGGCATCAAATCTCAACCCTGTTCTCACTCACCAAAAAAAATGTTGGAGATAATAAACCTAAATTTTGGACTGGAGAAAGGGTATTTGAAAAATGCATATGCAGGTGAAGATAATCCATTCTTTGGCACCATATATCCTTCCCTACCCTATATGTGACCTGATAATCAGCATCCGTGAGTACACAAATACAAGCAACCTCATTCTTTTATACCTAGATGACAATATGCCTAGGCTTCAAGTGCTAAATAATGGTAGGCAGATTGATGTATAACCTTTGTTGTATTCAATAGTTATCAACACCAGTGATCAGTTAGAAGTAGTGAGCAATGGAAGATACAAAAGTGCATAGCAACGTATTCTACCCACCAAGTATGGCAATCGCTTCTAAATTATGTTGTTTTATAACCTGTTGTATAATGTAGTGGTTTGCCCTGCACCTCAGCATACTACTTTTCAAGCTAATGACAATGTCAGTGATTAATCGTCTCCTTATGCATTGTATTTGTATGGAAACTACATGTAGGTTTATATTGAGCAGAAATATGAAGAAAAAGAGCCATGATTCGAAGCGATGAGACTGGTGAATGAGCAACTCTCCTACTTGACAAAATCCCAAGTTATGCTTGCAAGTTCTAAAAATTGGGGTTCTATAGATTCAGAATATGCAAGCTTGTTCGAGCAGACTACACAGGCAGGTACTTTTGTTGAGATAGATAGCCATTAATTCAAGGAGTTTGTGCAGAAACTTACTAGTGTTTCACAAGATTCGAATGGATAAAATCTCTCTGTGACCATACTTGAAAGAATTTCAAGCAAAATCAGGGTTAAAACATGGAACAAATCATATGGGCACTATTGTGCATTGATTAAAAGTGGGATTGAAGTGGGTATCCCTCCTCGAAAATCAACATTCAAGCTCCACCAATGAAGGCAATTTTAGAAGAAATTAGAGATTGAGTTGGATCTAAATAATTATGTGCCATCACCCATGACTCTTCTAGCATTACTTTCCAACCAAATCACTCCTCTTAGACTTGCTAATCCATTTACTTGTTCATCTACATCTTACGATCACTCCTAATTTTAAAAAAGAAGTTATGTTTCTAGGATTTAACAATTAGTGAGAAAAGAGAACTAGAGTTATTTCCTCTGTTTCCCTTGCATTATTCAACACAAAAGAATTTGTAATATGTAATTGTATATGAAATTGTAGTTTCCTTCTATTTTTAAGACATAGTATGTTGGATTTGTTTTCCAGTTCTTTTGACGAACGTGTTTATTGTTCCTCTTATTCTGTTTCACTATTTTCTATTTGGTTTGAAATCAAACACAGAACATGCAAAGCACAAATATTCTCACTATTTCTTCATCTCATAATCATGATGGAGGCATTCTATTTGAATAAGTATGCATAGATTTGTCTTGTGTTAGGTTAAATTTCTCAATTATGTCTGCAAAATCTAAAGTTTTTTATACCTGTCATGGGATGCCATGTATGGGGATGTAAGGAGGTGTTATCTATCTTGTGGTTTCCAATTCACATGGTTTATATAGTTTCCAATGACCAGCATGTACAACGTGCTTCTCTTCCAAGTGCCCTCGATAATAGCACATCTTGAAATCAAATCTTCCCCATGTTTTCCTCATCTACACTTAACAATAGCAAATGTCTACTCAAATAATCCATCACCTTGAAATCTATGTACCCATTTGCAATTGGTGAAAGTCATGTAAATATAATAAATGACTTAAAATTGGATATCTTGTAGGATATTGTTTCCCCTCGCCATTACCACCCGACTCCCTCTTCACGCACCATGCTTTGTAGTGGAGGCTTGGGTGGAAGTTTGGGGGGTGGATTGTGTTTAGTCAAAAGTACGAGTGTTGGTTTTGGACACTACAATGGAATCAATAAAGGTTTAGCTAGTGTTATCATATTTGGTGGTAATTTAAATTGCCCTAATTGTGTTAATGGGCATGGTGGCAGCGTTGACATGGAAGCTAAAGTTTTTTTATTTTCAATATTTTGTTTGTAAGTGTTTTGTTTTCATTATTGGAGTATATTTCCAATTTTAACCATATGATCTGGAAACCCCCTAATGCATGAGAATTAACCTTGCCAACGCTACTCGCCCCCAAAGACCTATTGATAATTGACCACAATTCTTTTTAACTCATACTCCTCCACCACAACATTTGCATTGTATCACCAACACTACCCCCTTATGCACCCACATGGCATGCACTTTCCAAACACTTTTTTTCTCACATCAACCTCATTGAAACTAATGAGATAGATTCCATAACTTCAATGAGATTACAAGAAAAACATCTTGTCAAATTACTACAATACAAAAGTAATGAGGTTTTGGGGAGATGGAATAGTACAATTTGAGACATCTTGGATTTAACTGGGAAAGTAATCTAACATGTGATTCATCAATCAAAGAGACATGCTTGAATAAACTGAGAACATACCTTGAAGATGAAAGGATATATATACAACCATAGCCGAAAAACATTAGTAAGTGATCTTCTAGTTTCCCCATTTCTTTATGTGTTCATTCTCTCTCTTTGTTTTCTTTGTCTTTCAACCAAATTAAAAATGGTCATTCCCATGGTAGACATGAAAAATATTGATGGAGCATACAAGAAGGCCATCATGGCTAAAGGAGAAAAGGTATGTGAGACACCTGGACTCTTTCATATAAGGCTTAAGCACATCTTTTATTTAGATTATATCTATATGATTATTTTTTGTAGCATACTAATAGTACTTGTTTTTTAATAAATTCATCTTGTAAACCATGGCATAGACCATGGTCTTATGGACCATGTGAAGAAGGTTTGCTCACAAAAATATAAAATGACCAGACAAAAAAAACTCAAGGATTCTTTACCCATAAGGGCACTGAACAACGGAATTACATTAGAAGCCAAGGGCAACAAAGTTGGCAAGATTGAGAATTTGGACTGGGAAGATGCTTTTTGAGTACATGAGATGCGTGATACAAATTCCTAGCCTTCTGAGCTTAAATATTTCAAGTACTTTCAATCATATAGTCATTTACAGATGCACTTATATAATTTCATTAATGATAACATGTTAATCTACTTGAATTAAGACATATAGCAAAACCTAACCGAAGTGCAATATATAAAATTATTGCAGGGAAATAATTGAGGAGTTCTGTAGCCAAATACTCACACTCACAAAAAATTGCTAGAGATAATATGCCTAAATTTGGTGCTGGAGAAAGTGATATGTGAAAAAAGTCATTTGGAGGTGAAGATAAGCCATTCTTTGGCACCAAGGTGAGCCATTATCCTCCCAACCCTAAATCTAACCTGATATGTAGCATCCATGCACACACAAATACAGACAGCCTCATTCTTTTATACCAAAATGATGAGGTGCTTAGGCTTCAGGGGCTCAATAATGGCAGTTGGATTGATGTATAACCTCTATGGTATTTTATAGTTGTCATCATTGGTGATCAGTTGGAAGCAGTGAACAATGGAAGATATAAAAGCACATGGACTCATATTCTTCCCATGAAGTCTAGGAATTTCTTCTGGGTTGTATCATTTTATAACTCATCGTATGATGCAATGATGAGCCTTGCACCTCAACATAAGACTGCTCAAGCTAATGGGAATGTCGGTGACGAATCATCTGATTATTTGTAATATATATTCGACAACTACATACAACTTTATATTGAGAACAAATATGAAGAAAAAGATCTACAATTCTAATCCACGTTATATAGATTTAGATTTTATTATATGTTTTTTTTTTAAAATATATCTAAACACTTTATACATAACTATTTTTTTAAACAAACCAACTTATAATCAATGATTTGTTACAATGAGAGTAGTCTCTATCTTGTGTTACCTTCCTTAGATGATGACCAACAAAAATATATAGTTTGAAATTTTATTTTTTAAAGAAATGTTAACAATTGAATGGTAAAAATTGTTAGTTTTATGATCAAATTTGAAATAATCAAAAAATGCAACATAATGAACAATGAACACAACAATATACCCTAAAAAAAACTCTAACTTGAAGGGAAAAACCCAGCAACAATATATCTCTTATATAATGAATGATAAGAACAGAAATATGCTTTACAATGGTCAATCCAAGGCCTACAGGTATGGCTTCACTTCTTGAATCACAATGAATAAGATCACACTTGATAAATCTGTGTTTGCTCTTGAAATAACTTGATCTACTCCTTAGAAGTCTGCTATGCCTTTTCAATTATACTTCTCCTTATGTTGAACAATGAGAAATCACTCTATATATATACAAGTGAGATGAAAGAGATGCATCTCTTCAATCTCTATGTCAGCCTCCACAAAACAAACTATGTCTTAAATAAGTTGGGCTGAAGTGGGAGTCCGACATTGCTCCTTCAACATCAACACTCGCTCTCAGCTAGGGAGGATACTTCCAGCTGCATAAGACATATCACCTCATCGTGATGTCAACCACAATGGCTACAACAATGTATAGTATGTACAAGTGTTCATCATTACATGAAAACCACCATGGTTCTCCTAGAGTGTGGAATCAAGGGATTTCACCTTGAACTTCTCTCATAGAGAAGAACTTGTTATCAAGGGATTTCACCTCGAACTTCTCTCACAGAGAAGAACTCGTTATCAAGGGATTTCACCTTGAACTTCTCTCACAGAGAAGAACTCGTTATCAAGAGATTTCACCTCGAACTTGTCTCATAGAGAAGAACTCGTTATCAAGGGATTTCACCTCAAACTTCTCTCACAAAGAAGAACTCGTTATCAAGGGATTTCACCTCGAACTTCTCTCACAGAGAAGAACTCGTTATCAAGGGATTTCACCTCGAACTTATCTTATAGATAAGAACTCATTATCATAGCTTTGACGGCTTCTACAATAGATCTATTCTTTCTTTTTGCAACACCATTCTGTTGAGGATTGTAAGGGACACATAACTCCCTCTTAATCCTTGCTTCGATGCAAAAGTTATGGAATTATTCAGAGGTGTACTCCCCTCCATTGTCGAATCTCAAAACACAAGGGAGATAGTAATGCCCATTAATTTAAATAGATAGAGATCCCAATTCAAGGATATCGTTCCATATTGTGAAGTCAGAATCATGCTTTATCATCAATTCCTCCATGAATAAATCTGGGGCCGATTTGGAGCTATTCACATCATTGGGATTTAAGACTTGAGGATTTGAATTACCACAGGCCAAATATCTGTTGCGGCCCTTTGCCACTCTCACTGCTTTTACGTTAAGCGTGGTAGATTTAAACACACGATCACTTGCCGGAAGAGTAGGTTTTGATTCTGTGCATTGTTTGGAAAGAGGATCTTTCTCTACCAAGGTCTTCTTGCTGAGGCGAGTGTTCCAGTAATTATTGATCTCATTGTTTGTTCGATTTGGTAGTCGTCTGACAATCAGTGACCACCTATTTGTTAAGGTGTGGAGCCTAAAAGCTTCACATATGAGCGCATTTAACAGTTTTGGGTCTACACAGTCACCGGCATCGGTCAGGAGAGACCGCAGTCGGTCCGGTGTAGTTGAAGAGACGCCGGTGTCGGCAGAGGATCGGCCGACGTCGGTCACAGATAAGCAGTCAGGTACTGGCGTCGGTTACCTGTGCGTCCAGAATGTTATTTTCGAGGACAGAAGCGAGTGTTTGCATGATGAGTTTAAGTCTTAGTCTTAAGTTCGTGTTTCTATTATTAGTAAGATTGTTTTTAGAGCCCTTGTTCAAGAGGCTTAACTGTTGGTTGTAAGTGCATGCTCAAGTCTACTAATTCTATATGTAGAATTAGATCTTCTTAGCTTAGTGTGAATTATTGTAGTAATTCATTGTATGTGAATGTTGAAGAACAGTACAGAGTTGTATCAATCCAGGTTGTTGGAATTGATTGTACTTGAGAGAGAGAGCTCTTGAGGGATAGAGATCTAGAGAGAGATCTTGTGCATCTGAGAGAGGTGTGGAAGAAAGAAATTTCTTCAATTGTATTCCTTTTGTAAAGAGTTTAATACAAGTTTTCAGGGTGGTTTCTTGTATCTCTTATTCTTTGCTATTATCTGATTTTAGTTACTTATCTATCTGATTTAATTTCGCATTTATTGCTTTCATAAGTGTAATCTATTGTTGGTTGATCCCCAACAAGTGGTATCAGAGCCTTGGTTGTAGGTTTAGAGTTTGATATCTAATAATTGGTATCAAAGCTCAGGTTCACTAACAGGTGGTTCAAATCTGTGTAGTGTGTATTGATTACAGGTTGCTCACAGGAGTTTTTGCAGGGATTTCTATTTGAGTGGGAGAAGCAATGGCAGATGAAAGTAAACTGAGAATGGAGAAGTTTAATGGCAAAAACTATCAACATTGGAGGATGCAGATAGAGGACTAGTTGTATCAGAAGGATCTATACTTACCGTTAGGTGGGATTGCAAAGAAGCCCACAGACATGGAGGATGAAGAATGGCAAGTTCTTGACAGAAAGGCTCTAGGGTCTATAAGACTAAGTCTTGCATCTACTGTGATATCTAATTTATCACAGGCAAAAATAATGGTAGATTTGATGACTACTCTAGCAAATTTGTACGAAAAACCCTTAGCGTCTAATAAGGTATATCTTATGAAGCAGCTATTCAATTTGCATATGTAGGAAGGTGGATCTGTATCTAATCACCTGAATGATTTCCATGGTATTGTAAATCAATTAAGTTCCGTCAAAATTGTATTTGATGATGAAATAAAAGCTCTTTTAATATTATGGTCTTTGCCTGAAAGCTGGCATAGCTTAGTAATGGCAGTTAGCAATACTGCATCTGCATCAAATATTTTAAAAGTAGAGGATGTTGTTAGTGTTATCTTGAATGAGAAAATTCGCAGGAAAAGCACAGAAGAGACATCTGGGAACGCTTTAAGTTTTGAGAGCAGGGAAAGGCAAAAAGAGAAGAGCAAAAAAGGCAGATCAAGATCCAAGTCTAAGGGGAAAGGCAGATCTAAATCCAGAAATGGCAAAAGGCCACAATGTTGGAATTGTGGAAAGATGGGGCACATAAGTAGAGATTGCTGGTCAAAACCGAAGGAGGACAATCAGCACGAAGGAAAGGAAGAAGCCAAGGTTGCAGGTATTGCACAAGATGCTTTAATATTCTCTCTGCATAATAATATAGAATCTTGGGTATTAGATTCTGGTGCATCTTTTCATGCTACCCCTAATAGGGAATATTTCTGTGACTATATCCATGGAGATTTTGGAATAGTATATCTAGGGGATGATGAACCCTGTAAAATTATTGGCAAAGGTAAAGTGCAGTTGAAAATGTAGAATGGAAACACATGGGTGTTGAGAGAAGTTATGCATGTTCCTAGCTTGAAGAGAAATTTGATTTCTGCAGGAAAGTTAGGGGATGAGGGTTGTACAGTAACTCTCACAGCAGAATCTTGGAAGGTGACCAAGGGTGCACTTGTTATGGCCAGAGGTAAGAGAGTAGGTACTCTCTATTTGTGTAATTGTGTTACTAACAATTCTCCTTCTGTATTATCTACTTCAGATGTGGATGCAAAATTGTGGCACTCAAGGCTTGGCCACATGAGTGAGAAGGGGATGTCAATTCTTAAGTCTAAAGGTAAGCTTTCAGATTTGAAAAGCATGGATCTAGAATTTTGTGAGCACTGTGTATTTGGAAAACAGAAAAGGGTTTTCTCAAGACTGAGTCTACAAAGAAGAAGCATAAGTTGCAGCTTGTTCACACAGATGTGTGGGGACCGGCTCAGGTAGCTTCTATTGGAGGATCACAGTACTATGTTTCGTTCATAGATGATGCTACAAGAAAGGTATGGATCTACTGTATTAAGAAGAAATCTGATGTATTTGAGACTTTTAAAATTTGGAAAGCTATGGTTGAGAATGAAATAGGGAAAAGATTAAAGTGCTTGAGATCTGACAATGGTGGAGAGTTCTGTAGTTATAAGTTCAACTGGTATTGTTACATGCATGGAATCCGTAGGCAAAGGACGGTTCCAAGGACACCTCAGCAGAATGGGATTGCTGAAAGGATGAACAGAACAATCATGGAGCGTGCAAGATGTATGAGATTGCATGCTGGTTTGCCTTTAGAGTTTTGGGCAGAAGCTATTGACACTGCAGTGTACCTGATTAACAGAGGACCCTCTATAGCTCTAGATGGTGGAATTCCAGAAGAGGCTTGGATAGGTAAAAAGGTAGATCTCTCTTTTCTCAAAGTATTTGGTTGTGAAGCCTTTGTGCACGTAGATAAGAAAAATAAAAAGAAGCTCGATGCTAAGTCTATGAGGTGCACATTTATTGGCTATGGCTCAGATGACTTTGGTTTCAGATTTTGGAATCTAGGAACTAACAAGGTAATTAGGAGCCGTGACATTGTTTTCAATGAAAAAGTGATGTACAGTGATCGACTGAAGAAGCTGAATCAATCTAGGTAGAGCAATAGTGAATTGGACGAGGTGATGGTCCAAAATGAGCTCGCAGGAAAAAGAAATAATCACTTGCAGGAAAACACAGAGACCGACATCGGCAGGTTAGGAACCGGCGTCGGCAGAACAGAAACTGAGGCCGATCATACAGAGATTGATGTCGGCAGGACAGGAACCGACGTCGGTCAGGCAGAACCGGCATCGGCCAGTAACAGGTCTGGAGGTGATCGAAGTCGATCACTGTCAGAGAATTTGGGTGGATACCGTGTTGTGAATGAGTCTCAGACACCCATCAGGAGGTCTGAAAGGGTGAGGAAGCCTCCAATTAGATATTCTCCTTCTTTATCTTATTTATTGCTAACTGATGGTGGAGAACCAGAGAGTTTTGAAGAAGCAATACAGGTGGAGTCCAAGAGTCAGTGGGAGCATGGCATGGTTGAGGAGATGGAGTCCTTAAGAGAGAACCAAACATGGGATTTGGTTGAATTGCCAGCAGGTAAGAGGACATTGAAGAACAGATGGACCTACAGATTGAAAGAAGGTGAGAATGGACAGATGAGATATAAGGCCAGATTGGTAGTGAAAGGATTTGCACAAAAGCCAGGCATTGATTTTGGTGAGATTTTTTCTCCTGTTGTTAAAATGACTTCTATACGGATTGTATTGTCTTTGGTTGCTGTTGAGGATTTGCATCTTGAGCAGCTAGATGTTAAGACAGCATTTTTTCATGGAGATTTGGATGAGGAAATTTATATGGAACAATCGAAAGGATTTGAGGTCAAAAGTAAGGAGAAGTTAGTGTGCAGATTGAAGAAAAGCTTGTATGGCCTCAAGCAAGCTCCTAGGCAATGGTATTTGAAATTTGACAGGTTTATTACTAAGCATGGCTACAGTAGGTGTCAATCTGACCATTGTGTGTATTTCAAGAGATTTGATAATGGTAGATATATTATTCTATTGTTATATGTAGATGATATGCTGGTTGCAGGATCACACATGCAGGATATCTCTGAGCTTAAGGTGAAATTAGCTCAAACGTTTGAAGGATTTGGGAGCAGCAAAGAGAATCCTTGGCATGAGCATTAAGAGAGACAGGAAAAATCACAGGTTGATATTGTCTCAAGAAGATTATGTGGACAAGGTGTTGAAACGGTTCAATATGCAGGATGCTAAACCGGTAAGCACACCTTTGGCTAGACATTTTAAGTTGAGTAAAGAACAATGTCCTAATTCACATGATGAGGTAGAGTACATCAGTAAGGTTCCATATTCTTCCGCAGTAGGGAGTTTGATGTATGCAATGGTGTGTACTAGACCGGATATTGCCCAAGCAGTGGGAGTTGTAAGTAAGTATATGGCCAATCCAGGTAAGGAACATTGGAAAGCAGTTCAGTGGATCCTTAGATATCTGAGAGGAACCAGCAGTAGGCACTTGTGCTATGGAGGTTCAGATACTTCTCTACATGGTTATGTAGACTCAGATATGGCAGGTGATTTGGATGGCAGGAGGAGCACTACAGGATATGTTTTCACTGTAGGTGGAACGGCGGTTAGCTGGATATCTAAGTTGCAGAAGGTTGTTGCCTTGTCAACTACAGAAGCAGAGTATATTGCAGCCACAGAAGCTAGCAAAGAGATGATATGGATGACACGGTTCATGGAAGAGCTTGGAAGGGAGCATGGGAGTTGCAGATTGTATAGTGATAGTCAGAGCACAATCTATTTGGCTAAGAATTCAGCCTTTCATTCAAGAACCAAGCACATACAGCTAAGGTACCATTTCATACGGCAGGTATTGGAAGATGGTGATTTGAAGCTGGAGAAGATCCATACAGATAGGAATCCTACTGATATGTTAACCAAGCCGGTTACAAAGGAGAAGTTGAATCTTCATTCAACTTCTGTTGGCCTTCATGATTGAGTTGAAGATGGAGGAGCTAGAAGATGTTGTACAGGTACTGGTGCAGCTGTTTATCTCCAAGTGGGAGATTGTTAAGGTGTGGAGCATAAAAGCTTCACATATGAGCGCATTTAACAGTTTTGTGTCTACACAATCACCGGCGTCGGTTAGGAGAGACCGCGGTCGGTCTGGTGCAGTTGAAGAGACACCGGCATCGGCAGAGGATCGGCCGACGTCGGTCACAGGGAAGCAGTCAGGAACCGGCGTCGGTTACCTATGCGTCCAGAATGCTATTTTCGAGGACAGAAGCGAGTGTTTGCATGATGAGTTTAAGTCTTAGTCTTAAGTTTGTGTTTCTATTATTAGTAAGATTGTTTTTAGATCCCTTGTTCAAGAGGCTTAACTGTTGGTTGTAAGTGCATGCTCAAGTCTCCTAATTCTATATGTAGAATTAGATCTTCTTAGCTTAGTGTGAATTATTATAGTAATTCATTGTATGTGAATGTTGAAGAACAGTACAGATTTGTATCAATCCAAGTTGTTGGAATGGATTTTACTTGAGAGAGAGAGAGCTCTTGAGGGATAGAGATCTAGAGAGAGATCTTGTGCATCTGAGAGAGGTGTGGAAGAAAGAAATTTCTTCAATTGTATTCTTTTTGTAAAGAGTTTAATACAAGTTTTCAGGGTGGTTTCTTGTATCTCTTGTTCTTTGCTATTATCTGATTCTAGTTACTTATCTATCTGATTTAATTCCGCATTTATTGCTTTCATAAGTGTAATCTATTGTTGGTCGATCCCCAACACTATTTACCAGTATTTTTGGGGAGAGAGCTCCATCCACCCTTGCCATGATCTATGATATATTAGATCAAAACCAAATCTTCTTGCATAGTCCAAGCACCGTGATTGAGGATAGAAAGTTTAGAGTAGCATGGAGATCTGCCCATGATTAATTATTAAGTAGCTAGAAACTCAACTTGAATGGCTGCCTCTTTTCACTAGGCTTGGATGTATACTCAGTATAGGAGGTTGGGGCAACATCTCAACAATTTACTCTGATTGATGAGCACGAGATAAACATCGGTATTATTATTGTCGTAGACTGATCAGAAATCTACCATGTTGAGTAACTTTTACACATTTGTCGTTGCGTCTACTTTGAATTTCAATACAACTTTTTCTAAGCGTGGGATTTGTCAAAACCAATATCTTCTTCGCCTTGATGTCTTTTTTTTCAACTGCAACTTCTCTTCTTCTCTGATGGTTTAGGAACTTTGGTTTTCACAAACTCAGCGAAGTTATTTTATTCCAAGGTGAGCATGATTCTTTACCTCCATGATGTGAACTTGGATGCTCCTTCGAGTCTATCCTCAATTTTAAGACCGTTCATCATCTTGACTAAAATAGGGATAGACAAGAGATATAAAGATCAATAGAGTATTGCTGCAATGATAAATCTGATCACAATGTTCTTCAAACCCGCTCTGATACTATGTTAGTTTTATGATCAGATTTGAAATAATCAGAAAATGCAACACAATGAACAATGAACACAACAATATACCCTGGAAAAAAACTCTAACTTGAAGGGAAAAACCCAGCAACAATATATCTCTTATATATTGAATGATAAGAACACAATATGCTTTACAATGGCCAAATCTAAGGCCTACAGGTATGGCTTCACTTCTTGAAGCACAATGAATAAGATCACACTTGATAAATCTGAGTTTGCTCTTGAAATAACTTGATCTACTCATAATTTTGCTCTGCCTTTTCAATTATACTTCTCCTTATGTTGAACAATGAGAAATCACTCTATATATATACAAGTGAGAGGAAAGAGACGCATGTCTTTAATCTCCGTGTTGGCCTCCACAAAACAAATTATGTCTTAAATAAGTTGGGTTGGAAGTGGGAGCCCGATGCTGCTCCTTCAACATCAACAAAAACATGGCATTCTTTTTTTTTAAAAAGAATAAATTCAATTCTACTTTAAACCCCATTGGTATTTAAGCTACATGTACAATGCTGAAAATTTTATACTTAAAATGACAATTATTACAAAGTAATTATGACTAAGTAAAAATGATTGCTTTAGAAAAATACTTGTTGATTTGGTTAGATGGCTATGTTTGATTAGACTCGATAAAATTTAGGTTTCAATTTTATTATTATATGATTTTATTTATATTTTTAATTGTCAAATATAATCAATTATTTTAATAAATTGGATTAAATATAAGATAAAATAAGTATATTGTAAAAAAATATTATATATTAAAATTTATAATAAATATACAAACTTATATTAACATTTAAAAAGTAATGTTGATTAAATAATCATAATTAGAAAATTATGATGAAACCGTTTAACTGTAAAATTTAAGTTTTGAATATAATGAATGCCACCAGCGGTGCAAATTTTTATAGAAGCATATGCACAGAAAACTAATTTTAACCTTCCTTATTTCAACAGGCTGCAGGGATTTTGCTATGTTTCTGGTCTTTATAATTAAAATTGTTTTTTAATAATTATATATATATATATATATATATATATATATATATAAAGGGGTTAGATGCGTATAGTCCTCATAGCATTTTCCAACATATGGGTGATTTTGTAACATATATCGATCCATGAGGTAATTAAATGAGATTTCTTTCAGTGTCTTCTCATTTTAATATCTTTCTGGGTCAACATTATGATATCTTTCTTCTTTTTTCCAATAGAAAAGCAAGGACAATCACACTTTGTTTCCTTAAAAATTGAGTTATGGCATATACTTAAAGACTTCAGTTTCATTTATTTTAGTATGAAAATTTATTTTATTTTATCTGTAATCTATTTATTTTAATTTTTAAATTCATTTAAAATTAATTATATTCAATAAAATTGAATAAAGTTATATATATCAATGTTAAATTTAATTTTAATTTGTAAATATTTTATTTAAAATTTAAAATTATGTAATTTTAAAATTTTAAATAAATGTATTAAATATTTTTGTTAAATTTATTGTCAACATTTTCATATCTCAATAGTATATATATTGGCACATTATTTTTATGACATAAATTATAGAAACTAAAAAATTATGACTTTTATCATCAATATTTTTGTTTTTAATTATTACTTTATTAAATTTATATTAAAAATTTGCATGTAAATTCAATTTTAAAAAATTTCAATATAAACATATGGATTAGGAATAGCTTTTATTTTTCAATCAAAACTTATTAATAATGAATCTTTCTATTAATTCTCTTTATTTTTCTTTCCAAAATATAAATTGCTAATTGTATTTTTAAAAAAATTAAAAATATTTGAAAATTAATAAAAAAATATTTTAGTAATAAGATATTTTTATGCTAAGAGGCAATCTACAATAATACTCAGTTTAAAAGAACACATGAATTAAAAAAAAAAGTATTCATAGTTAAGTTGTAAATAATATTTAAAGATATTATAAGAAATATTTTAAAAAAATTAAAAAAAAGTAAATATGTATATATGTTTTAAAAATTGAATAACTTGAAAATTTAAAAATGGCAATTGGGAAGAGTAAAAGGATTAGAGTTGAGATGGTTTTATAAATAATTTTGATATATGAGATAAGTTTATTGTTATTTTATTAATAATTTTAACAAATTCAATATTTTTAATTATGACTATTTAATTAATTACAATTTCTTATTTAAATATATATTTATTCAATAATTATAATTTATTATATATGATTTAATAACATAAATAAAAATACAAATATTTGTATAAGATTATATTTTTATTAAAAAAATTAAAAATGATTTTTTTCAAAATCAATTATATATAAATACTAAATGAAATGAATTTGTAACATTTTTTAAACCAAAATAAATCAGTAATTTTTACAATACTACTTATATTTAAATCTAAATTGTATAAAAAATATGTTTTAACAAATCCTATTCAAGTATTTTAATTTTCCATCAAATTTTAATTATCACAATAAACACATTTTACACCTCTATTCTTAAATGTTTTTAAAACAGAATCTAATAAAACATTTCAATTTTCAGTCGAGAATTAATTATCATAACAAAGACATTTTACACCTCTATTTCTGTTTTTAAAACAGATCAAAGAAGAGTTTAATCTCATTAAAAACTGCATCGCATGATTTCATTTGAAAAACTAAGTTTTATTTATACTAAAATAATAATAAAAGAGAATTAAGTTTTATTTATATTAAAATAGTAATCTAATAATCATTTTTTTCTAGCGTGTCAATGTTGTTGCTTTTACATGCATATTTTTTTTCAGGTCATGCCATTTCCGTGTACCCTTCGTCAAGTATCACTTTTATTTTTATTTTTAATGCAATGCCACTTCCACTTCCATGTTCCCTTTTTGAAGTATTACTTTTTATTTTATTTTTATTTTTACGTGTACCAATTAATTAATTATTTTATTATTATTATTATTTTTAAATTAATTTATTTTTTATTTTCTTATAAATGTCATGCCTTTTTATGTAACCTTAATGTGAAGTATGCTTTTATCCATTCTTACCTTTTATTGTGCAAGTCATTTTTTATATGATAGTCGGACGTTGCAAAAGTACCAAAATGTGAACATTTTAAATCGGAAGAATATTATATTTTTAGTTTATATTAATTTGTAATTATAATGATATTATTTTGTGTATAAAATTATTTATATATATATATGTAAATATATTTTTGAAAAGTAATTATTTATTTGATTTATGATTGATGTTGAAGGGTTCATGTGGATTGTGGTTTCAGGGGAATTGAGGCATATGATTTTTGAATTTTTTTTTTCCATTTAGAAATACCACTTCAACTTAATTATTAATCAATTGATTTAAATATTGTCTTTTTTTATTATTTTATTATTTTTTTGGGAGTGGGTATGGGAGGAGGATATTTGGCATATCAAATGTCGCAAATTCAATTTTTAAGCATTGTGACTTAATCATAAAAATTCATGTTGTAAAATGTTTTGTTTTTAGAGTGATTATAGGTTACCAGTTAAATTTCTATTAGAGGTGTCGCCTTCAACATCAAGGGTGTTGTAGGAAAATATTTTTCTTGGGTGTTTGATGGGTATCTTAGGTTTTTTTTTAATTGTCATTGATGAAAACACAAATTATCTAAGTAAAAGAAAATCAATAGGCATAAACTCATAAATTACATGAAAACAAACTTCTCTATTGATTTTTGATTCTTATTGAGTGAATAAAATATTTATATAAGAGGTTTTAAATAAACCTCAACTCGAATTTATAATAGAACTACATAATTTAAAAAGATAAATAAATCTAAAGCTACCTAAATTATAAGGATGGGCAGAAATCATGTTGTACATAAAATAATTTATCAAAGAGATGAAGATGATAGGTTTTTTTAATTCTTTGATGACAAAGAAAGAAAAAATAGAAGTTGTGTAAAATTTGTCAAAAGTAGCACAAGTATGGAAGAATAGAATAATGTTATACTTGATGAGTTTCTAGATGGTTTATCGACAAAGAGATATATTCATAATTGTATTGATTTAGTTCTAGAATTAGCTCTAGCCAATCAAGTAACTTAGAAGATGAACCCAATATAAAATACATAATTGAATAGATAGGTGATTGAATTGGTGAGAAAGTATGTAGTGAGGGACAACATGAGTTTGTGTGTAACTCCTACATTACTAACTCCTAAGAATGATGGAACATGTAGGATGTGTATAGATAGTAGAGTAATTAATAATATCATCATCAAATACATATTTCCTATACCTTCCCTAGATGACATGATGGATATACTTGCAAGAGCTTCATAATTTACTAAGATTGATCTATAGATTGACTACTATCAAATAAAAATTAGAGAAGGATATTAATGGCAAACATCATTGAATACAAGGGATGGCTTATATGAGTATTTGGCGATGTTGTTCAGATTATCCAATGCACCTAGTACATTTATGAGGATGATGAACATAGAACTACAATATTATATTCATAAGTTTGTAGTAGTATATTTTGTTGATATTTTGATATCCGATAAGAGTAAATAAGATCACTTAAGATATTTGAGAATGACATTAGAATTGTTAAGAAAGAAGAATCTCTATATAAATATGAAGAAGTGCAAGTTTATGCAAAAAAATTTGTTATTTTTAGGATTTATAATTTCAAAGGATAGTTTAAGAATGGACATAGTAAAGATAAAGGCAATTATTGAGTGGCCTATTTCAAGAAGCCTAGAAAAGGTAAAAAGTTGTTGAAGGGTCATTTGACACATCAACTTAGGTAGAGTGGGAACAACCTAACCTCTCTTAAAAGGAGACAAAATTTCTTCAAGGTTTATTACTGTCAAGTCTTGGCTTGAAATTTAACTTAATAGTTGATTTGAAATTGTTCTATTTCAAGGGGCATGTTTAGAATAAATTTAGATAAATGATAGATAATGTAGGTATTTTATATTTCTTACCTAGACAATGGTTTCGATTTGCCATAGAAATACAACTATTTTAATCTATATTCATTACATACATGGATTCAACAATGCATTAAAAACAATAAACAAGGTTTGTAATCAAGAAAAATATGTAAACGCAGATTTATAATTTGAATCTAATCTACTCTTAATCTAATAGAATAATAAAAAAATAAAAAAATATAAGGGTAAAGAGAAATATATAAGTTATTTTCTAGAGAAAATAAATCTGATTCATTTGATTAGATGACATCCGTGAAACTAATTTGTTACCTGACCAATCTACATGTAGCCATGAAAAAATATGATGCAGGAGTCTAATGTATGCAACTATAAATAAATATAGACAAATTCATAATATGCATGTACTTAATGACCAACAATCTTTAGAACATTTTAATTTAAATATATTTTCTTGATAAAGACAATTTAGATATACTATGACTAGGTGAAATGTATAAAATGCTTCATCATAACATTGCTCATAACAAAAACTAACTATAAAAATAATAAATTGTATACAATAATGGTTTGATCCTCTGCTCTACTCTTTACTTCTAATGAACCAACCCCTAACTTTGTTTTATTGTTGACTTTAAATAGAATTCATCACATAGAGGAGATAACCCCTCCACTCATGAGGTGGGTGAAAATATTCAATGCGTGGGTCAAGATCAAAGGCCCATATTTAGTGTGTAAATGATCATTTCAAGACAATTAATGCCATGAATAAGACAATAAATCAATCACTAAATTCTAGTAGCAAGTTACAAGTGAAATTATTAAATGTTTTTTGTACATATCTTTAATGCAAAATCTCCTTCTTTGAATGAACCTTTTTATGTATTAAATGCTTGTAACAAGGAAGTATTGAAATAAAATATTCCTCTTGCACATCTCTAAGATAAAGAGACCTCCCTTGATGCACTTCTAAAAAAACCAATAATGAAGCATCACATTTCCTTGGCAGGAGCCACTAATATTAAATACATTAAATGTATAATGAGCTAGCAGAGCAGTAAAGTCAAAAAATTAAATCATTGACAGGTTTTTAAAATTCTATTAATTCCATACAAAACCTACTTCATTGACAAGCTAGTTAAACCATCTTTATAATGCAAAAAATGACATCAAAAATGAATCCATTGATCAGACGATATGGTTTTAAAACCACCACAAATCATGATCAACCAAATTAGCATCTTTAGAACATGTTTAAAGAGAATTTTCTAAGATAAAACATGAGCAGTACCCATCATAACTTACATTTATATAAATCTTTTAGAAAGACATTCAAAAGGGTATTTTTAGTTTATTTTTTAAATCAAGTTAATCTCTATGCAATACCATTTAAGGAATTTCTAATCAAAATCTATCTAAGTGAAAAATCTTCTAGAAAATGTCATTTTTTATAATCATATATTTTTAGTAGAAAAGATAATAATTGCAAAAGTAAGTGAATTGTACTCTAATATCATCAGGGTATAAAAAAATAAACTTTCGATTAATTTGGACCTCATTTGATTGTATGACCATATGTTTCAAAATTGTGTAGATGATAGATTTAAAAATTGTAAACGCAGAAAATGATGAAGTAAAAATAAACGTAAAATCAAATTTTCATTATTGCGAATTTTGTACATGATAATGAATTTTTTGTGGCTTCCTTCACTTTTTCATTCTTCCCACACTTGAGTTTCATCACACAAGGTTTAAAGATGATTGCATATCATTTATTAATGCACAATTCCTTCTGAAAAATGCTTTCTAGTCAAATTTGAAAATTAGAAAAGATAAATGTAAGAATCAGTGCAGGGGTCAATTTTTATTGCTATAAATTTTGTATTAATTTAAATTTATTAATGCATTTCCTTACATATTGATATGATGATGAAATATTATAAGTAAATTATATATAATTTATCCATGCAAAAATAAGTTTGAAGAGTGCGCACTAGCTAAATTTGACAACTGAAAATGCAAAAATCAATGTAGAGGGTAGTTTTTATTGCTCCAAATTTTGCACATGAAAAAGAATTTCATGGGAAATTATTTAGTATTACATTCTTCTCACATTTATTTATATTTATAAAAATTTTATAAATAATATTATTTCATTTTATTGTGCAAAATTAGGTTTTAAGAGTGCACACTAGAAAGATTTGAGAATTATAAACACAAAAATCAACGTAAAAGGCAATTTTCATCATTGCAAAATTTTCACATGGGAAAATATTTTGTGAGATTTTTTTCACCATGGTGTTTTAATGAAATTTGTCTATTATGATGTAATATTTCATAATAATTGGATATTTTTTCAGTGTGAGGTACCACCTGCACGTGCTTATCAGTGAAATTGGAACACTAGAAATGCAAAAAAATGACCAACTATATCTTAAAATAAAATTTAGCTTTATTTGCAATAATTTTAATATTTAGGAAAGAATTTTTTGCAATGTGTCTTCACCTTTTAATTCTTCTCACATTTGGTTATCATCACGAAAGTTTTCAATAGAAATATATGTGATTTTTGCATGTAAAAATAAGTTTGAATTGTGTACACAAGCAAGATTTGAAAACTGGAAAGACAAAAATCAATGCATAAACATGTTTTCATCATTGCATATTTCACATGTGGAAAATTATTTTGTGATAATTTATTTAAATTTACATTGTAATGACACTTGGTGACCTTAAGAAAATATTTCAATATGATTTGAATCTATTTATCCATGCAAAATATCTTTCAAAAAGTGTTTTCTAATAAGATTTGAAAATTGGGAAGACAAAAATTAGTGCATAAGATATTTTTGATTGTAATGCATTTCACACTTGGGAAAGTAATTTTTTATGAATTTATTTACCATTTCATTTTAATCACATCTGATACCAACATGAAATTTTTCAAGAAATTTTGAAATCATTTGATGGTATAAATATGACTAAAAAGTGTTTATGGTAACAAATGTAAACTCCATTGTGTACCTAAAACACTTTAAAAAACTATTTTTGAAAGTAGAACTAGATTTGAAAAGATAAAAAAGGTACCACGATTTTTTAATATGAAATTAGGGTGTATTATGTAAGCAACAACAAAAGTTTTCATGGTTTATAAACATTTTATATAAAATTCTTTAAGTATTGTAAAAGTAATTTTGCACCAGTAACAAATCACATGAGGGGGAAAGAATTTGTGTGGACAAGAGCATAAACAAAAGGCTTTAAATTCCTAAAAAAGAATGTGATTAAAGAACCTAGTTTAGCATTATAATATTTAAAAAGGTGTTTGAGGTGGACTTTGATGCTTCACATGTGGGTATTGGTGTTGTATTTAGCCAAGAAGGAAGGCCAATGATATATTATAGTGAGAATTTGAATGAGAAGAGGAAGAAGTATTATACATATGATACTAAATTTTATGCCATTATTTAATAACAGAGACATTGGAGGCATTACTTGGTGCCTAAGGAGTTTATTTTATTTATAGAACTTAAGGCTTTGATGTATTTGAACACTCAGAATATTTTATGTGGTAGACATACAATGTGGGTTTATTTTTGTAAGGATATACTCTTGTTTTGAAGCATAATCTAAGGAAGTAGAATCAGGTAGATGATGCTTTGGGTTGGGGTGTGGCATTTTTAACTATTATGGTAAGTGAATTAATTGGATTTGAGACTATTAATCAATTCTATGATTCAAATCCAATATTTGGAAAGATTATTGAAAAAAATGAAAAAAAATCCACTAGCAAGTGAGATGACTACTATTGATGATTATTATCTTGTATAATATGGTTATCTCTTTAAGGGAAAGTAATATGTATTCTAGTTTGGTCTATCTGAGAAAATATTATAAGGTAACTACATAGTGGTGGTTTGGATGGACACTTTGATAAAAATAAGACAATATATTTGGTGGAAGAACTATGTATTTTTGGTTGAAATGAAAAGATATATGGTAAGGTATGCATAAAAATGAAGGAAATATCAAGTGGATAAAACCCATGCATAAAATACAACGTTGTACATCTCAAGCTAAAATCCAAGTTTCTCAGTTTATTCAACCTTAATTAAGTTCTTCCCATGTTGGGACACCAATTAAAGTAGTCTTATCCTTCGATAGTCACCCAATCCACCTCACAATAGTGCTAACTCTGCTCAAGAAGACAATTTGTCTAAACACTACTCGATTTGGTAGAGGATTTTATACCAAACCAAAAATATATATTGGGAAACTAGTTTGTGGATCTTAGAGCTAGATGAGACATAAATGATGGTCAGGGAGAACTATTTATGGAAGACTCCCCCTAATGTATTTAATATCATGAAATGTTCAAAGTTCCAGATAGCCCTATCATAAATTTTGTGTGTGCTACTTGTCATCAATTGGGGTTTTTTTTATTTTATTTGTGTCTAATAAGTTAATATTTTAAGGTTTATTTTATAAAGTACTATGAAATTCATTTCATCTTACGCATCTTACTTTTCTGCTTTGCATGAATATTGATCTGGCGGCACTAGTATTTTTATTTCCAATAAAGCCCCCTTGGTTCTTGCCTTGGATGAAGACCCATCACATTGAGTTATTTGTTTTTTGCTTGGCATCAATGGGCATTCCTTTAGGGTTCCCAACATTTACACCCCAAATGATGGCCTTGATATAATGGCATTATGGCAATGGCCCATAGACAATATGTCTTTTTTCACCTGGTTGATTTATGACAATTTTAATAAGATTAAAATTCATAATGACAAAGTTAGTGCTCTCTCAATGTGATGGTGTGTGGTAGAACATGAAGCATGGTTTTATTTTAAAAACTAGTGTGGTTTTATGTACCCACTTCTTCAATAGTTCACATTAAATATTTTTTCTTAGTTTACTTAGTCCAACTATCATGTCAGTGCCAATAGGGTCCTTAAGTGATTCGAACATTTCATGCTTTTTGAATAAAATTTGTTCTCTTTTTATTTTTTTATTGTCAAGCCATCACCGTACATCCAAAAAAAATCATTTCATACCATAGTCCCATCACTTTTAGATTGGAGTGGGGTAGTGGCCATTTCAAGGTGCTATGTAATCGATTTTTTTAACATGTCCTTCCTCTGTCATGACAACACCATTTTTTTCATCGCTAGAGTATAAAACTTTGTGTCACATCCATCTTATGTTATTAGTTTAATTGATTATTGGAATGAGGTGATCATTCACACCGCCACTTTCTTCCCCCACTATGGTAAGTAAATTACACAAGTTTGGAAATAAGCCGATGGTGATGTTCTCAAATAATACCAAAGAGTCTATTTTTGATCATAGTTATTTTGATTTACAGTTGTATTTAATATCATGAAATGTTCAAAGTCCCACATAGCCCTATCATAAATTTTGTGTGTGCTACTTGTCATCAATTGGGGTTTTCTATTTTATTTGTGTCTAATAAGTTAATAATTTAAGGTTTATTTTATAAACTAATATGAAATTTATTTCATCTTACGCACCTCACTTTTCCACTTTGCATGAATATTAATGTGGCAGCACTAGTATTTTTATTTCCAATAAATTCCCCCCTCCTTGGTTATTGCCTTAGATGAAGACCCATCACATTGAGTTATTTGTTTTTGGCTTGGCATCAATGGGCATTCCTTTAGGGTTCCCAACATTTACACCCCAAATGATGGCCTTGATATAATGGCATTATGGCAATGGCCCATAGACAATATGTCTTTTTTCACCTAGTTGATTTATGACAATTTGAATAAGATTAAAATTCATAATGACAAAGTTAGTGCTCTCCCAATGTGATGGTGTGTGGTAGAACATGAAGCATGGTTTTATTTTAAAAACTAGTGTGGTTTTATGTACCCACTTCTTCAATAGTTCAAATTAAATATTTTTTCTTAGTTTACTTAGTCCAACTATCATGTCAGTGCCAATAGGGTCCTTAAGTGATTCGACCATTTCATGATTTTTGAATAACATTTGTTCTCTTGTTATTTTTTGATTGTCAAGCCATCACCATACATCCCAAAAAGAATCATTTCATACCATAGTCCCATCACTTTTAGATTGGAGTGGGGTGGTGGCCATATCAAGGTGTTATGTAATCAATTTTTTTAACATGTCCTTCCTCTGTCATGAAAGCACCATTTTTTTCATCGCTATATTTTAGAACTTTGTGTCACATCCATATTATGTTATTAGTTTAATTGATTATTGGAATGAGGTGATCATTCAAACCACCACTTTCTTCCCCCACTATGGTAAGTAAATTACACGAGTCTGGAAATAGGCCGGTGGTGATGTTCTCAAATAATACCAAAGAGTCTCTTTTTGATCATAGTTATTTTGATTTGCAGTTGTAAACCATGGTAGATTCTCTCAAGAATAATATTTAATTTTCAAATAGCCATGCAGACAGATGGGCACATATCCGAGCTTGCCTGCAGTGGATCAAAATTACGGACCAGGATTCAAAAGAAAATTTCAAATCCCTTTAAGCCAAACAAACTAGGTATAAAATCAAATCCATCAAGCTTTCTCAATAGCATCTCGTTGATCTACCTAAAATCTCCTCATTTTTATTGATCACTAGAATTTAGTGTTTCAAGCCTAAAATAGATGGTGAAATGTATGCATGCATTTTAATGATGTTTGGATGTGATACCTTGCAGGCTTAGTCTTGTAGAATAGAAAATTTGTGATGGCCCTCTAACTATTGAGGAATTATTTTATGCAATGCAATACATGGCCAATGACAAAGCCTATAGTATTGATGGTTACCCTTGTGAATTTTATAAATCTACTTGGAATTTTGTAGGCCCTGACCTATTGTAAGTTTATAAATAAGCCCTAAAAATAAATCTTTAGGAACTCTTAATAACAAATTTGATATCAAGTTCATTCCCAAGGCTTGTGACACAAATATCATTAATAGCTGGCACCCCATCACCCTCCTCAAAATGTCTTATAAAATCCATCACCCTCCTCAATATGTCTTATAAAATCCTTACTAAATCCCTTTCAAACTCATTATTTTATAGGAAGGAATGGAATGGATGTGGGCCTCTAATCATCGAACCATATTCCTCAAACTTGATTTTGAGAAGGCCTATGCTATGATTATGTGGCCATTCATTCTTGTTATACTTCAAGCTTTCAGTTTGATCATTTTTTTGTATCAACAGTTCAAAATTTATTTTTCAAAGATTCAACCTAACTCACTATCAATTGGCTCAAATCTTATATCTTTGGCCTATTCTAATCCATAAAATAAGGTTTCCCTTTGGCACTAGCTCTATATGTTGTTTCGACATAGGTGTTTGGATATCTTATTTCTCACAAAATTGAGTGACTACTCATCAAGAGCATTATACTTCTTGATAAATCCTCTTAGCTCATTAATTGTCACTTTATTGATGATAATTTATGCACTCTCGATGAAAAAAAAACATATTTCAAAGAGGCATTGCATTGCCTTAATATTTTTTTCAAAGTCACAAGTTCTGGTTTGTAATGGGCCAAAACCTGATGCTAAAAACAAAGCATGATGCCTATGGTATAGTGGATTAAACAATATAACTATAACTAGATCAAAAAAGTGGAGAATTTAAACTCCTTGGTATTTATTTTGAATTTGATAGCTCCCCTTCTAATATTTAGCAATATATCATAGATCGAGTGGAGAAAAAGGTTGAGTATTATATTTCCAAACCCCTTTCTTTAGCTAAAAAAATTCAAATATGTTATTATACTTTGGTGGTGTTTAGGTCAACATACCCCCATTTTTGAAAAATGGGGACCCTTGTGTCAAATTTTGTAAATTTGTACCTTGAAATTGAAAATTCACTCGATCAGAGTGTCACTAACATGTTTGCACATTATTTTTCATTTGAAGCTCATCCACACTATGGTTTGGTTGACTTATTGGTTCATGGTTTTGGTTTGACGTTGTCTAAATTTGTTAGCATTTGTTATTCATATTTTAGGTTACAGGTTTTATGAGGCCTTTATTGAATGAGTTGTGTCTGCATTTCATGATTTAATCCTAATTTGACCTTTTACTAGCCTTTGGTATGTAGAAATTCATGTTAAATAAGTTTATTTAAAGTGTCATTTGTCAATTTATAAAGACCATGGACATGTTTCAGAGATCTTATGGGTGCCAAGATTGCTTAGAGTAAGTATGTAAGTGCATGGTATTCAACTAGTTCCTCATTGTGTCCATCTAGACATTCTGGCGTAATGGAAAAATTGATCTGAGTGAGAATATCAATTCCGTCATATCTCATACATGTAGATGAATCAAGAGAAATGATCAAATAATTTTGTTCATCTTTGTGCGAAGACCATATGCACTAAATTTTAGCTCATCCACCAAAGTGCATTAAAATTTATGGAGATGCAAAGTTGCCTTCCAAAGCATTTTTGACTGTGTTTTCTAGGGGAAAATAGAGCTTGGTGAGTATATTGGCAAGGCCATATCTCATATGCATGAATGTTTCAGAAGAAATAGTCAAATGGGTTTGTTCATATTTATGATAAAACCATATGTGCTAGATTTTAGCTCATGTTTTAAAGCACAAAAAATATACAAGCATGCAAAGTTTCCCTCCAAAGCATTTTTAACTATTTTTTCTCAACCAATTTTGTAGGGTCCAAATTGAGCCTAGTGAGCATATTGGAAAGACTATATATCAAAATCACTCTAATTTCAGGATAAATAATCATATGAGTTTGTTCAAATTTGTGCCAAGACCATATGCACCAAGTTTTAACTCATCCTCCAAAGCACATCAAAAGTTACAAACTTTCAAAGTTGCCCTCCAAATCATTTTCCACTATTTTTTCTACACTTAGCCAATTTTACAGGGTCCAAATTGAGCATAGTGAGCATATTGACAAGGCTATATCTCACAAGCACTGTAGTTTCAAGAGAAATAGTCAAATGTATTTATTCACATTTTTGCCAAGACCACAAGTTTCAGCACATCTTCCAAAGTGAATCAAAAGTTATGGAGATACAAAGTTGACCTCCAAAACATTTTTGACTGTGTTTTCCAAGTCCAAATTGAGCCTAGTGGGCATGTTGGAAAAGCCATATCTTGCACATGTGATAGTTTCAAAAGAAATAATCAAATGAATTTTTTATCTTCATGCCAAGAACATATATACCAAATTTCAACTCATCCTCTAAAGTACATCAAAAGTTATGGATGTCCAAAGTTGTCCTCTAAAGGAATTTCCACTATTTTTTCCACAGTCAATTTTGCAAGGTCTAAATTGAGTCTAGTGAGCATATTAGAAAGACTATATCTCATAAGTACTACAATTTCAAGAGAAATGATCAAATAGGTTTATTCACCTTTGTTCCAGGACCATATACGCCAAGTTTTAGCTCACGTGATAAAGCGTATAAAAATATACAAGTGTGCCAATTTGCCCTCCAAAGCATTTTATCTTATTTTTCCATAGTCATTTTTTACATTAGCGGTCTACAGGACATCAAATGACATTTGTGCGGATGCCAAATTTAAGCCCAAGCAAAAATTTATGAGCTTAAATTTGATGGTATGTGGGACATCAAATATATGTCTACGCTAAAGAAGAAAAAATAGCCACTCAATGCAATTACAACCATGAGTATTGTTCAGCAGCAAGAAGAGATTTCTTCAGCACAGGGCCCACTTGCTAGTTAATAATCTTCTATTTTATAAAGCCGTGTAACATTTTTAAAGTGGGATATTCTTTTATAAAGGCATACGTGAGTTTGTTAGCATATTTGCCTATAGGTCAGTCAGCTTTGGAAAAGCAAATGTATTCTAAGACCTTGTAAAAAGGACATATGTCATTATCTCTTGTATATTTTGTATCTTATGACTAACTGGTATGTTGTCTTGTATCTTATAAAAGGAGCATTATCATTTGTCAAAAGGGGAGAGAGTTCTTAGAACCAAAATTATTTTTGTAAATTAGGAACAATTAATATAAACAATAAATTCTATAAAGATTGTTCGATATTTTTCTTGTATGAATTTTTAGATAGTTTCTCTCTCAATTGTCTCTTTTCACTTTCAAATTTGAATGCTTTCTATGGATTTTGGATGTGTATCTTGGATGTAGAGCTGCTACTTTGTACCACTACTAGATTATTTGAAAGTTTTTAGGTTTATTTCATTTTCTGTACTTCTTTTGCATTTGCGCTAATCTTGTTTGCTTGCAAGAGTAAATCTTTAAAGTGAGTTTGGTTCTTATTTATATCATTTCATACCTCCCTTTGAAGCTTGCTTGATGTATGTTTTGATTTGAAACTTAAGTTGCTTCATTTCATACATTGGTTGAATGCATGTTTAGATGATATGTGAACTTTGTCATAATGTCTGAAACAAGACCAACAACAGCTTTCTTTTTATCCTACCTTTCTTTTTGTTTCTTTTTTAACTAGATCACCTTAATTTATCTTATCATTATAAATATCCATCCTAAATTAATTATTAATTTAATTCTTGATCATAATTCATTTTTCTTTGCATAGTTACTGCATATTCTACATAGATTTGTTATTTGACCATGGTGGATCCCAACCACCACTTAATATAAATATTGTGAAACAGTCACTTGTTTTGCCTTTATTCCAACAACATATAACAGGATTACCACAACCCACAACTCATGCACTAAACTCTCTAAATTTTTAAATGAGAATTGTTTCTAAACACTCTGGGCACTTGTTATACACATTTATGCATCAACCATAGGAGTTTCATTGGTGCTAGAAGGAGGGCCCTCAAAAAATCTTTGTAAATTTGTAGGATCTTTGATGGTTTTGGTGTATTTTGATCAAATATCACTCAATTCTTCACATATTTGTGTTTCTTTTAGCATAAATGTGTAAAGGTTGGTGATCTTCATCATTTTAGATTGGTCTTTGGGCTTATTTAGACAAAGATTGACATACTTTAAATACATATGCTTAGTTGTAGTAAAGATAGCCTAAGATCTGTGAATCCAACTAGTTTGAGGTTAGTAATAGCTATTTTGATCAAAGATTCATAAATACTTTGCAAATTTGAGTTTATTTAGACTTGAACATGTAAATATCATTCATACTAGTGTATTTTTATACTTATTTAAGCTAAATTAATTAAAGAGTGTTCTCCTTGTTATTTATATGAATCTTTGCAAAATTGGCTTAATGTGTAGATCTAATCATTATTATTTGTAAAGATTGATTTGACACATCATATTTTAAACATGATTCAAATTGCTTAAGCTGGAATTGCAAAGGCAAGACTGAGGTGAGAAAAATTCCTTAGGCTCCCAATCTACTTCATCAGTTCAGGATACTCATGTATTCAAGGTATGGCTTGGCTAGGTCATTCTTCAATCAACATACCAGGTATAGTGCATGATCTTCCTTGAAATCCTAAAAGATATCTACCCACTTTTAGTCCTAATGTTATCATAGTTAAAGAACATATTAGAAGTTTTAAAGTTGTATTAAGGTTATTAAATGTGACTCATGAAGATGTAACATGTAGACTATTTCTTTTTACTTTCAAAGATGTTGCATATGAATAGTTTCTCAATCTACCTAAGACTATATTACTAGTTGGGATGATTTTAACAATGTTTTCATTGATAAATTTGATAAAATCATTAGTCCATGTGTCATGTATCAGCAATTCACCACAATTAAAAGAGATGCTAATGAGATCATCAGAGCCTTCAATGCTAGGTTCCAAAAGAGGTTCAATAGAACCATAGCCCCTTATAGACCCAATGAGGATTTAGCCTTAAAATTTTATAAAGATGTTGTGGATCTCATGACCTCCATGTTCTTGAAAATATCTCTCTCAATTATAAACACATTGACCTGGGCCTACTCTGAAATCGTGATAATTAATGACCAAATGTAGTCTTAGAGTTAAATAATGTAATCAATGCCTAATGTTAATTTGATTTAGCCCATTTAGAACGTCATTCCGGGTATGTCCTGACCAGTTCAGAACCATTTTCCCTTGAGTCATGTATATCCTGACCAACACCTAGAGTTCCTGAATAGCACTACAAGTGGATTTCATCCATAAAATCATAAAACTCTAGTACCCATAACCAATAATAATGCTCCAATTCATGACCCTGAGACACCCTAAATTTAAAATGACTTGATATTAGAAATGGTCCAAACACTGAGTACTGACTTTCTTCAGTTGCAAAAATAAGTATGAAATGTAGTAGAATGCTCTAATAGAAACTATGCTTCTCAAAGATTTGATAGGCCTCCAAGTAGGTCTCATGATGACAATAATAACAGATCATCTGAAAACATATAAATAAGTTTATGTGATATTGTTTTGGCTGATCATTGTAATATTTTTGAAACCTCTAAAATTATGCCTAATCAAGACCTTGTTTTAGGGACATCTAGCATTGAAGGGACATCACAAGATGAAGAAGAGTTGATAGAAATATATATGGGTCGAGCACAAGATGATATTTCTTTAGATCATAGCCCGAAAGATCGCCCACATAGATTTATTGTTGAAATGGAGAATACCCTTGAAGAGGATGATCATTGGTAGTAATCATATCATGACTTCTTAAATGGAATTAAAGAGTTTGAGATGGTGGATGATGAGACAAAATATCATATTAATATGTCATATGAATATTTCACTAATGATCTAAAATTTCAAGAAGATAGTACTATCTTGGAGACCCAAGACGAAGATAAGATGGAGCTTGATGGAACAAAAGAGCTGCCTTTCTTCACTAAAATGAAGATAAAACAAGCATAACATATCAAGAATTCTCATATGACTTCATCAAAAAGATAGAGGTATGAAACCAGCATGTTTTTTATGGCAAGATTCTTGAGAAACATCATTTAATTAATCATGATGAAGAAACCTTTTGGGATGAATTAGAATATTTTTGTGCAAAGATTGATGTTCCACTTCCACCTCAAAAAGGACCTAATGAAGACATCAGTATGAGGATGCAAGCCATGCTACCATTATTGAGTGAAAATGATATAAGCCAATACATATCTATGAACGAAGTAGAAACGGCACTCCTATTGTAAAGTAGAAGGATTTTGGAGGAAGATGATTGGATTTTGGACTCATATCTATGATCTATGTACTTGAAAATAGATATGGGAGCCCAAGTCACACCATCTAAAAGACTTATGCATCTAAACACCTCTATCTGCAAGAAGATGTCATCAAAAAACACTCAGGTTTCAAGGTTCTATATTAGATTAAGTAATTTTTCATTTAATCATAGAGGTAAGTATTTTATGAAATTAGTATAGGGCCTAAATTAGTTTCTTTCCTATTTTTCTTTCTTGTTTTTTCCTTCCTATCCCTTGTTTGTATATAATGCTTGTACATATTTGTTTTCCTTTTGTGTTTTGTTCCTTGCTTCTAAATAAGTCTTTTTAGACATCCCTCAGCTCGAGTTTCATCTAGGCTGCTCAAAAGCTTCATAGTTCAAAATTTAAGGCATGACTTCTCAACAATGGTTGATCATGGGTTGTTGAAATGTGAGCTTGATGTTTTAGTTTAGAGAAATGATTAAAGACTGTTGGATAAGTTAATTATTCCTTGAGATTTTAAACCTTGTTTTGATCTAAGCTTGGTTTTAAGAAGGATTATACATGTAGAATAAAATGTTAAACTATTAGAACATAGTTCTGCTTGCACTTAAAAAATATTAATTTTATGGGATAAAGTTTAAAGCCAAAGATGATTGTCTAAAAAATAAACACTTGATCAAATCCTTAAACCTGGCTAACCTAGTTCCCAACCTTTGTTGGAAGGCCAAAAAAATGATCTAAAAAAAATACAAAAATAAGAGCTTATTGTGAAATCAAAAGCTTTCCAAGTAAAAGTTATTCTGGTAATCTCCACCAAGCTATGGACACCTGGATCGCAGTAGAGCAAGGCCTTGATTAGAGCCAAAAGCATCTCTGTCAAGGCTATGGACATCTGACTAGAAATAGAGCAATACCTAAGCTTTCCTTGAGCTAAGGCATGGTTCTTAATGAATATTTAAACATGTTGAAAGTCAGTGTTAATGATTAAAACCATCAACTTGAAAGTTTTTCTCTAAATCCTTTGTTAATCGATAAGTAGAATCAAAACACACACATCATTGCTGAGTTTTAATGTTTGATCCTAATTTTGTATATGTAATTTTTTTTTTAATCATGTATTGGTCTTAATAATGGTGCTTGATCAAATAGAATAAGTAGCTTAATTATTAGTCTGAACTAGATTCTCTAAATTCTAATATATTGTTATGTTTCCCCCAGAAGTTGCTATTTATTGAGGTCAACATACCTTTATTTTTGAAAAATGGGGACCCTTGTGTAAATTTGTACCTTGAAATTAAAAATTCACTTAATCAAATTGTCACTAACATGTTTGCATATTATTTTTCATTTGAAGCTCTCCACACCATGGTCTGGCTAACTTATTGGGTCATGGTTTTGGTTTGACCTTGTCCAAGTTTGTTAGCATTTGTTCTTCATGTTTCATTTTATAGGTTTAATGAGGCCTTTCTTAAATTATCTGTGTTTGAATTTCATGATTTAATCATAACTTGGCCTTTTACTAGCCTTTGGTCTGTAGAAAGTCAAGTTAAATAAGTTCACTTAAAGTGTCATTTGTCAATTTGTAAAGGCCATGGACATGTTAAAAAGACCCTGTGGGGTGCCAAGAGTGCTTGAAATAAGTATGAAATTGCATGGTATTCTGTCGGTTCCTCATTGTATCCATCTATACATTCTGATCTAATGGTGGAATTGATCTAAATGAGCATATTGGTGCAGTCATATCTCATACGTGTGGATGAATCAAGAGAAATGGTCAAATGGGTTTGTTCACCTTTATGATAAGACCATATGCACTAAATTTTAGCTCATCTACTAAAGTTTGTCAAAATTTATGGATATGCAACGTTTCCCTTCAAAGCATTTTTGATTGTGTTTTCCAGGTGCAAACAGAGCCTAGTGAACATGTTGGCAAGGCCATATCTCATATGCACATAAGTTTTAGAATAAATGGTCAAATGAGTTTATTCACCTTTGTACCAATACCATATTCACCAAGTTTTAGCTCATGCAAAAAAATGTAGAAAAAGATACAAGCGTGCAAAGTTGCCCTCCAAAGCATTTTCTACTATTTTTTTCTCGACTAATTTTATAGGGTCCAAATTGAGCTTAGTGAGCATATTGGAAAGGCTATATCTTAAAAACACTATAGTTTCAAGATGAATAGTCAAATAGGTTTATTCACATTTGTGCCAAGTTTTAACTCATCCACTAAAGCGAATCAAAATTTATGGACATCCAAAGTTTCCCTCCAAAGCATTTTTCACTTTTTTTTCCACTTAGCCAATTTTGTTGGGTTCAAATTGAGCCTAGTGAACATATTGGCAATGCTATATATCGAAAGAATTATAATTTAAAGAGAAATGGTCAAATAAATTTATTTACATTTGTGTCAAGACCATTTGCACCAAGTTTCAGCGCATTTGCCAAAGCAAATCAAAAGTTATGGAGATACAAAGTTGCCCTCCAAAGTATTTTTCACTATATTTTTAGGTTCAATTGAGCCTAATGAGAATGTTTGAAAGGCCATATCTCGCACGTGTGATAGTTTCAAGAGAAATGATCTAATGGATTTTTTCATCTTCATAACAAGAACATATGTGTCAAATTTCAGCTCATCCTCCAAAGTGCATCAAACTAATGGATGTCCAAATTTTTCCTTCAAAACATTTTTCACTGTTTTTTCCACATCCAATTTTACAGGGTCCAAATTGAGCCTAGTGATCATATTGGCAAGCCTATATCTCTCAAGCACTACAATTTTAGGAGAAATGATCAAATGGGTTTGTTCAGCGTTGTGCCAAGACCATATATGCCAAAATTTTAGCTCACACAAAAAATCACAAAAAAAGATATAACCATGTAAATTTTCCCTCCAAAATATGTTTTGCTATTTTTTCATAGTCATTTTTTACCCTAACGGTCTGTGGGATGTCAAATTTAGGTCCAGAGAAAAATTCATATGATCTTAAATTTGATGGTCTATAGGACGTCAAATACGTTTGCATAGACATCAAATGACATTGGCAAGGACATCAAATTTAAACCCAAGTAAAAATTCATATGAGCTTAAATTGGACGGTCTATGGGATGTCAAATACATTCATGCAAACGTCAAATGAAGTTTGCATGTATGTCATTTTTGAACTTCGAGAATGAGTCAATGGCTTTTAATTAGAGGGTCCCAGCAGTTTAGTGGCAAGGCTATGCAACCTATAATATTTTCATTAATGCAATGGATAAATGAAAATCAATTTTTTATTTGGTTTTCAATCTACATTTAATATATGTGTGAGTTGAAGAACACAAATATCCATTCAATACAGATACAACCATAAGTATTCTTTAGCAGCAACAAGAGAGTTCTTCAGTGTAGAGCCCACTTACTAGTTAATAATATTCCATTTTGTAAAGTCTTATAATATTTTGAAAGTGGGATATTCTTTTGTAAAGGTATATGTGAGTTTATTAGCATATTTGCCTATAGGTCAGTCCATTTTGGGAAAACAAATCTATTAGATGACCTTGTAAAAAGGACAACTATCCTTATCTCTTATACATTTTGTATCTTATGACTGACCGGTATGCTACCTTGTATCTAATAAAAGAAGCATTATCATTTTTCAAAAGGAGAGAGGGATCTTAAAACCAAAATTACTTTTGTAAATTATGAGCAATTAATTTAAGCAAAGATAGACCAAATAGGTATCATATTTTTTCAACTTTGAACTACTTATTTCAACATTCATTATCACTTGCTCGAGTACAAGAAGGGCAAAATGACGAGGGCAAAGATAAGTGAAAAAAAATGAATTCAAAAGGCTATCATCTTATTTTCCATTTCATTTATTATAAGGACATCATGCAAGAGAAATAAAATCCATAAGTTAAAGTTATTATACGCGTGTATTAATAAACCATGAATCCCATATGTCAACTTATTCTTAGAATTTATGCCAAGAAAGAAACAATAAAAAATCAAAGCTCAGAAAATTATTTTAATGTTGTTTTTACAAATAAAATATGCATAAACCTCTTTCTATTTTTTATCTATTCATTATCTCTTTTCTCAAACTGCAAACAAAAAAAATGGTTCATACTTGAAGACAAATGGAATTACTCAAATTGAGTTATCCAATGCAATCTCATGGTTTTATAGTGTATATTCAAACATAATGGGTTGAATATCACTGAGCTTCATTGTGTGGAGCTCATAAAAAGTAAAAAATGCAATGGCTTCAAGAATAAAATAAAATCAACATAGCAAGGACTATGAAATCAGATGCATTTACTAGACCTTAAAGTGTTTTAGGTGGAGTGTTTATGTCATTCAATACACACATCCTTACCTTAAAAATTATTGGTGAATGCCAAAATTAATTCTTATAAACTTTCCAATCAAACTATGCTGCTCATTTTAGCCTAATGCCATTTTGTGTTGCAATGTAGGTGTTAAATGAAAGTTTAAACAGTAAAATTAAAGGAGATTTGTTGAACCCAATGTTTGAACCATGGGTATAAAGATCTATCTTATGATAACAAGTGTTTAATTTATGAAACATGTGCTAGGTTATGAACTTAGGCTTATTGGTATGAATTTAAGAGATAGCTTTACTCAATTTAATGTAGGGTTAAAACGGGCCATGCCATTCAATTCAAAACTACTAAATTTTTTGGAAACATTTATAAACTTATCCCGCCTAAACATCAAATATAAAAATTCTAATTAAATTGAATTCTAAATTTATATATAAATTTATTAAATGCTACATTTATTTAATATTTTTAATTTAAATCTCAAACTCTATATTTACTCAACCATCTCAACTTTTGTTGAATCTTTCGAATTAATCATGTCACACTTAATATGTTCACGAAAATTCTTCAACTACTCAATAATTAATATAATATTATTCTTAAACATATTTAAACACATTTGGAATTCCTAAATCTTGGAGTCATGAAAATTAAGTCATTAAAACAAATGATTCTTCATATTATTCTAGGTGGGGAGGTAGTGCAAATAGCAAATAGACCTTAATCCGTATACCCAGCCAGCTTAGGGTTTGACAATTTAAAATTAGCATATGTTTTGACTCGAGCGCTTACCCGAAGATGCGTGTCAAACCTCGTTAAGTTGTAGAGTCCGACTATCGCTCTGCTCTTGTCATGAACGATGAAAAATGCACTCCTCAGTAACTTCTTTGTCCCTTCTCCCTTCCTGCTTTCCCCTTTCCCCTTCCGCTTTCGTAGCCGTTGATCGATGTTGGAACATGCAGCAATTGACTTTCTTGTAATTCAGTCAAAGCATGTGCGTGCACAGTTCTCTCTCCCTTCCCCATAAATTAAGCATTGTTAGTTGATTTGAATCATCAGGACTGACCATTGAACATTAAACATTCATCATTAAGCATTGTTCTGTTTGCCCAGCAGCAACACAGGCTTGTTCTGCAATCCCAATCCAAATCAGAACTTACGCTTTGGAACACCATTGTCAAAGAGATTGGGTTAAGATTTGGACCATTCATCATTAAGCATGCAATTGCCAACACGGCTTTCATGGAGGGCAACCTCTAATGGCCATGGTGAAGATTCTCCTTACTTCGATGGCTGGAAAGAGTATGACAGAAATCCTTACCACCCACAAACCAACAAATCTGGAATTATTCAAATGGGATTAGCAGAAAATCAGGTGCCTATTTCATTGGAATGTCAATGATAATGTTTACGTTTTTCTCTCCTAAAGCCTAATGTCATTGCTTCTGTGTTGCAGCTTTCGTTTGATTTGATACAAGGCTGGCTAAAAGAGCACCCAGAGTCCTCCATTTGCGCCCAGGAGGGCATTTCAATGTTTAAGGAGATTGCAAATTATCAAGATTATAATGGCCTGCCGGCGTTCAGAGAGGTATAACAATAGATTATAAGAGTCAAATGATCTCGTTTGGTTGAAATGTATTTTACTAACCATAATGATGGCATGCAGGGTATTGCATTATTTATGGAGGAAGTCGGGGGAAGAAGAGTGAATTTCGAAAAAGATAGAATAGTCCTCACCGCGGGAGCAACTGCTGCTCACGAGGTGTTAACATTTTGTCTCGCGGATCCAGGAGAAGCTTTCCTTGTGCCAGCACCATATTATCCTGGGTAACCAACACTCACTCATATTTTTTTTACATTCCTATTGCCTATTTCTGCCAAATATAATTGGAGTGTTAATAAACTGCAGGTTTGACAGAGATCTAAAATGGCGGACGGGAGTAGAGTTGGTAGCAGTAGAGTGTAGCAGCTCCAACAATTTCCAGGTGACAGTGAGAGCGCTTGAAGAAGCGTATGAGCAGGCGAAGAAGCGAAACATAAGGGTGAAGGGGGTTCTGATAACAAATCCATCGAACCCATTGGGCACCACAATGGATGCGCAGGCACTCACAGAGTTGGTTCGTTTTGCTAGAGAGAAGAACATTCATCTTATCTGCGATGAGATCTATGGGGGGTCGGTGTTTTCAGGTCCGAGATTCGTGAGCGTTGGAGAGATCCTAGTTGGGATGCAGGCAAAGGAGAAGGAGCATGTTCACATAATTTACAGTCTATCCAAGGACATGGGTTTGCCTGGCTTCAGAGTTGGAGTAGTCTATTCTTATAACGACAACGTTGTTACCGCAGCTCGCAGAATGTCGAGTTTCTGCATGGTTTCTTCGCAGACGCAGCACATGCTTGGTGGCATGTTGCGTGACAGGGCATTTGTCACCACATTTATTCAAGAGAATAAGAAGAGACTGCAAGAGAGACAGAGGGTGTTTGTGCGGGGATTGCGCGAGGCAGGCATAGAGTGTTTGCCCAGCAGCAACGCAGGCTTATTCTGTTGGGTGGACCTCAGGCACCTTCTGCCATCCGAATCCAAATCAGAGCTTACACTTTGGAACACCATTGTCAAAGAGATTGGGTTGAACGTATCTCCCGGGTCATCCTGCCATTGCAATGAGCCTGGATGGTTCAGGTTCTGCTTTGCTAATATGACCCCCGCCACTATGGAAGAATGCTTGAATCGAATTAAGCGTTTTACAGAAAAGACACGGATTTCCAAAGAAAGAAGTTTGGTAACCCCATTAATATTTCGTACAGCTCGTCCTCGTCCTAATAACAAACTCTCCTTCTCCCTCTCTATTGATAGAGCTCAAATAATTAACATGACCTACATGGAAAGCCCGCGCACTCCAATCGCCTCCATGTGACCCTTACCTGTCACTCTCAACTCAATTCTTGATCGTTTAGATTTTTTGGTTTCATAAATGTTATTAAAATTATTCATTTATTTATTATTTATATTTAATCTCGATTCTTTATTTTATTGAATAAAGGGAACAATTATAATCTTTTATTTATTCATAATTTAATAAAAATAAAGTCATTGAAAGTTATTCTCAATTCTATAGCACATTAAATTTGATTGCCTTAACAATTTTTTATTTAAAAAATTTATAATTTGTATTATCTTTGGATTATTTTATTTTAACTTTTTTAGGTTTACAAATAATTTTGTCTTTTTTAAAATTGATTATAATTATAATTTTTATGATCTATTAATTTTAATTAGTGAAAATTACATTTTATATGTTTTAATACAAGTATTTTAAAAAATATGAAAAAAATTAATGTTAAAATTTCATTAAACATAATAAAATACTATTTTGTATTTTAATAAATGAATAATATTTATTGAAGTATCATCATAAATGTAATATATGTTAATGATTTTTATTTAATAAATAAAAATATAATACATTAAATATAGAATTATAATAATTATAAATTTATGTGTATAATATTGTACAATTCTTATCTCAAAAATTTGAATTTAACAATATACCACTGAAATTTACAAGCACCTAAAATTTTGGTCTTCATGAAAACATTTAAATGAATTTTACACTTTAATCTCAATAATTAGACTGAAATATGACATCTCAGTTTTCTTTTCCCAAATTTTATCTTTACATCGATGTGCTCGTTTCCCTCAAATTTCATGTTTTGCCTCTTATGTACCAAAAAAGCTAAATATTTGACCTAATAGTAAGGAAGATAAGGATTTAAGTCATGCATTTAAATTGGGTGGCTAATATCCATTACCTACACCTCACATAATTAAATCCCATTAAGTAGAACATACAAATTGTTGGGAAGTTTGAGATAATAGAATATGCCTTCCATGTAAAAAAATCTATGGTCAATGCTAAATATATAATCAATGATCAAATAAAGTGTATCACTTATGTACTTATATGTGGATTGGAATTTAAGTTTCACAATATTAGTGAACATGTTGACTTTTAACATGAGAAACACAAAAAGGGAAAAACATGCACATTTGACTAAAGTAGGAATGTGGAATAACTATCTCAGCCATATAGTTCAATCCCCACAGATTATGACCACCATACAATATGTTCTAAATAGTGGGACCAGATAGATTAAAAGGTCATGTGGGGATTGATCGAATACACGGAGGGTGTTTTAAGCTTTGTAAGTCAACCAAATAAACAATATCACTTAATTTGGACCAAAAAATGTATATATACATAAATTTCCAAAGCATATATAAATTAACATAAAAATGCCCATGGGGAAATTTTATCACGTTACACTATAGACCACTTTAGGGAGTGTGCTTATTCAAAACAAAATGATGTAAGCATCCACTTCAGAGTATAGCATCACATAATTTTCATACATGGCTTATTATTAAAATGTTTTTGGTGTCATTTTATGCAAATGGTCCATTCATCTGGATTAGGGTCTTCTTGGTAATTTTTAATCACATGCTTTTATCTTCTTCTCTTATTTGTGTGGTCATGAATTTCCACTTGTTTCTTTTCCCCCGCTTCTTAGTTTTGTATGTACTTAAACATAATTTATGTCCATCCTCTTCGTCTTATCCCCCTTCTTCTCTTGGGTCAAATTTGACAACTCATATAAATTATCTCATACAGATTGCCTAGGCCATTATTTTCATCCCTTATTTTTTGGTGAAATGCTCTGCCCTCTTTCATTTCATGTTTGTGTTTGGACATAGGAAGCCCGTGCACTCCAATTTCTTCCATGTGACCCTCATCGATCACTCCAATTTTATGCTTCTCTTTTTAATAATTTGTTTCTCTTCGTGTGTCTAATTCCATGCCAATAGGGTCCTAACATGAGATAGACAAGTTTAGAAACACACAAGTGCATAATGTATGTATATAGGATAAAGAATGTGTTAGAATCATTTTCTAATAAGACATCCAAGACCGAATGCTGGAAGATTGAGCACATGATAAGGTTGCAACATGAAATCACAATGAGAGTGAAATAGAGACTACAATAGTTATATTAGTGAAGAGGGTTGCTATATGAAGCTTACAAAGAGCCTGTTGGCATGCACCCAAGCTCAAAGGCTTAGCAGGCTCTTTGGCACAACAATATATGGCCTACAAGCTAAGAAACCTATAAACTCTACACTAGACAGACTACTATATTGTAATACTCCACAATTACATCAATGGCTCATCAAACTCCCTCATCTCACATCTCATGAATGCCTTGAAGGATAGGTCCTTATATAGGTAGATGAGAGGCACCAATCCACATCTATATGAAAATGAGAACACGTCTCAGTTGTTAAGTGAATAGGAACCCCATGTGCAACATGCCAAGCCCCATATGTCAATATTTGTTACCAAATGAATAGTGCAACCATGTTGACTATAAATAGGCATGTGAAAGTGCATTTATGACATCATAATAAGCCTCTAATAAACCTATAAATCCACCTAAGCAAGATGAATAACAAAGTGTAGTAATAACCCATGCAAGGGTAAAACATCTACACCAACACCCCCCCTAAATGCAACTTAAGTGGGTAGTGCAACACAAAAGGGCCCTGACAACTAGGCCTGATTAAGTACCCAATACAAATAAACTCTCAGAAAGTGGAGAAAAGGGAGAAAACCTAGTTGGAAAAAACTCCCCCCCCCAAAGAGAGAAAATAAGAAGGGACTAAAAGACTCCACAGAAGAAGATGCTGAAATAATCAGCACTCTAATTACATAGCAATGATCTCCAGTATCCTAAAAAACATGGACGTGTGCATCCACATAGAAGAGAGAGAATGTGAATGCAGAATGTCAAATGGTGAATGCTATAGTCGGTCCTTGTAAAACAAATATTGTCTCTTCCTTTTAGAAGAAAGAAACCATGAGCTGTCAAACTGTTAAATTCACATTCAAGTGGAATGTGTGTAGGAATCATGATGTAGATCTCTAAAAAATGTTTAAATGTCTCCCTACTAGTGCTTGAATGTGCCAAAGTCTGATTAGATATCATAGGACTAACTGTAGAAGATGGCAATGAAGAAGCATGCAATGAAGGAGAGAGAACAACCAGAGAAGAAGATAGACATAGAACATTTGTTGAAATAATATCCATGGGAAGAGGAGAGCAAATATCAACAACCATCGAAACTGAAGACCAGTCTGTAGATAAAGCACTTAAATCTGCAAGATGAACATCCTTAGGAATATATGAGTCGTCGATAATCTCAATGTGTGTACTCATATTGTAAACAGTGGAGTCCTTCAAAGTGCAAGTCTGTGAAGGCTTAGGAAGAGCAATAATTTGAACAGGAATAAATTTAGAATTTTTAATAGGACAACTGAGATCTAGAAGAATCTCATCTTATAATGGGGGCTCGACAGAAAGAAGAGCACTGTCCACCATGGATGTATCATCATGAGAATTAAAAGCAAGAGGTGAGAGTACAACTGTCTTTAAAAAGACAATAGGAAGAGGAGGTGTGACATAAATCTTAGATGGATCTCTGAAAAGACTCTGAAGTGTGCTGAAAATAGTGGAGGGACACTCTGTGTGATCTACATGGTGATGTAAATCCAATGAAACATGCAACAAAAAGTGACCATAAAAAAGTCACAAGAGTTGGCCCAGTCATTATATTGACTTGGGTCAATAGGAGCAAGACTCTGTCCATATAAGAATGGAATAAGTGCATGTTTCTTGAGTTAACGTTCCACATACATATGCCACGAAGCATAATTGTCCTTCCCAAGAAGGAATACTGGAGATGAAACAACTCTCCTCATCTGGAGTAATAGTGCATGCTCTGGAGATGAACTTCGAACAACACGAAAAATAAGTCCAATCAAATGAGAGTAATCTGTACACAAGTGATAATGCATGCTCAAATGGACATTAGGCTCTGTTGACAATGCATTTGAGAATACAAGAGCAATCTGTGCAAGTGGTCACTAAATGGCACAGGTAAAAGTTATAAAAGCTAAATGTGCACATGAGAGAATGTAGGGCCCACAAAAAACATCCTCGAGACAAACGACAGTACCCCCTTATGTTTATAATTACAATCATGCTCAATATCAGGATGCCAAACTCAACTAATAATGCGTCTAAACAAATGCGAGCAAACTGTGAACAATAGACATTGCATGTTCAAATGGACATCAGGGTCATCTAACAATATGTCCATGAGAATGAGCAATCAGTGCAATTGACAAAATTAGTACACATAAAATGCAAATTACCAACCGAGATGGAGGCTGGGCGTGGGTCCACCAAGATGAAAAAACACCAAAAAAGGACGCCAATGTGGAATAAACATAATTTCCAGCGCAACAGTTCAGAAAACACACTTCTCCATCCAAAAGAAGGACGTCAAGGTGGAAAAACAAACCCTGGACTGTGCATATGGCTGTGTGGAGTGCATGGGCGGCTGCGTGGGTTTGACCGGCTGAGTTTGCCTCCTTTGTCAGCGCCTCTGTTCTGCAAGTTCCAACGCCCTTTCCACCAATGCTCCAGCTCTTCTCTTGATCTAATGGCTTCCAACGATCCTCTGATCTCTAGGAAAAGACAAAAAAGGAGGAATGTCCAGCACCAAAACAGAAAAGAATGATGCAGGTCTGAGAATGGCGCAGCAGATCTGATTTACAACAGAATAAAATGGAAAAAATGGCTTTATTCTCCCAATGTAAAGCACCTCAGATTTGAAAATGTGATGCCAAGGTAAAAGAAAACCAAAAAAAACAATGAAGCCTTTTTTTTTTTTCTTTCAAATCTGGTCTAATGCAACGCCCAGCTTGCAGTTTTCAATGCCAAGTGTAAAAGAGTGATGCAACAGCAGATTTATGACACCACACCACTCAGCAAACAAGATCTGCTGGGTTGAAAGGATAAACAATAGCAACAAAACTTTCTCCTCCTTCAATACACAGTTATACAGAAAATGTCAACGCCAAAGGTGAAAAGAAAGACGCCAAGCTTAAGATAAGATCTTGTATAGATTTGCATGAGTTTTCAAGAAACTCTCAAATACGGCCGATTTGGGAGATGAGAGGAGATGCCTTCCCACTGTATGTCTTCTAACAAATCTGTAAAAAAGAACTTACACAGCCGAAGGAAAACACATATATAATGCCAATTCCAATAACAATGTCGTACGGCCTTAGCTAGCAACAAGCAAGAAAAAGCTCGTTTGTGAGAGGACCAACAGTTGTTAGAGGTAAAAAACTTTATATGACCCCATGGATCTACAAGTTTCCTTGTAACAGATTATTATCACAATATAAAGCAAACTACTCAAGATTTCCAAATAAGAAATAAAGGAAAAATATGTTCATTTACAAGTCCCGGAGCTCTCATTTTATGTTAGAATTGTCTGCTAATGAGACGTCCAAGACCGAATGCTGAAAAATCGAACACACGATAATGTTGCAACATGAAATCATAATGAGAGTAGAATAGAGACTAAAATAGTTATATCAGTGAAGAATGTTGCTATATGAAGATTACAAAGACCCTGTTGGCATGCACCCAAGCTCAAAGGCTTAACAGGGTCCCTAGCATAACAATAAATGGTCTACAAGCTAAACAAGCTATGGACTCTACACTAGACAAACTGCTATACTACAATACTCCACAATTAGCTCAATGGCTCATAAAGCTCCCTCATCTCACATCTCATGAGTGCCTTGGAGGATAGGTCCTTATATAGGCAGATGAGAGGCACCAATCCACATCCATATGGAAATGAAAACACGTCTCAGTTGCCAAGTGAATAGGAACTCCATGTGCAACATGTCAAGCCCCAAATGTCAACTTTGGTTGCCAAATGAATAGTGTAACCATGTTGACCATAAATAGGCATGTGCAAGTGCATTAATGACATCATAATAAGCCTCTAATAAACCTATAGATCCACCTAAGCAAGATGAATAACAAAGTGTAGTAATAACCCATGCAAGGGTAAAACCTCTACACCAATAGAATACATTAAGAAAGTGAGGAGTTTCAGAGGTTAATAGTGATAACAAATTGAAACATAATTATCAAGAATATTGGGTAGAACGTATCACCTATGTCATCTTTCCATTACAATGAGCCTAGATGGTTCATGTTCTTCTTTGCTAATATGACCTCTACCACTATGGAAGAATTTTTGGATCAAATTAAGCATTTTACATAAAATACTTCGATTTCAAAATAAGGAAGTTTATTAACTCCATTAATATTTCATATAGCTCATCCTAATAACAAACCCTTCCTCTCTATTGATAGAGATTAAACAAGTAGCATGACCTACATGGAAAGCCCTCATAATCCAATCACTACCATATGACCCTCCCCTGTCACTCTCAACTCAATTCTTTATGTTATTTTCTAACATATATTTTCAATTATTGAAACCTTATTTTTACATGGATTAGTTGTACATAATGCTTATTTGGCTTAGTAAGAATAAATGAGGGGTATCCATTCCACCAAATTTACAAGGGAAAGAATCCCAACCACATCCCTTTTGGTATATCATGATATTTATACTCTACTAGGTAGTTAGGTAACACAATTTACAACATCATTCTTACCATTAGACTATAAACCACTTGATTTATTTTCTAATCTTAATTATTTATTAGCAAATAAAGGAAGCATTTACAACTGTTTATTCATTTATAATGTTATAGTTATTCCATCACCTCATCAAATTTGAAAGCCCAACAATTTTTAATTTGTAATATCCCTGGATTGTTTTACCTTTAACTCTTTCAAGTTTAAAAGTTTTTTAATTAATTATAATTATAATTTTGATATTATACTATTTATAAATTGTTAAAATCATTTTTTATATATTTTAATATAACTATTTTAAAAGATACTATTTTTTTTAACGTTACAATCTAGTTAAACGTAACAAAATAGTATTTTGTTTTTTAATTAATGAATTGTGTTTATTGAAGTATCATTAAAATATAATACATGTTAATAATTTTTAATTAAAAAATGGAACAATAATACATTAAAAATAAAATTATAGAAATGACATATTTATGTGCATAATGTTGTAGATTTTTTATCTTAAAATTTTTAATCTAAGAACATGCAACTAAAACTTACAAGAACCTAAAAGTTTGGACCTCATTAAACTAGCAAGATATTTACACTTCAATCAAAGCAATGATTAGACCATAACTTTATAGTCCAAACAATATGTCTGAAATTGAAATATGACTTCTAAGTTTTCTTTCCCCATTTTTTCTCTTCACGTCCTTTCCCTCAAATATCATGTTCTTGCTCCTAATTACATAAAATAACTAATTTTTTTACCTAATAATAAGGAATAAAAGGATTTAAATATTGTAATATGATTAGGGTGGTTGATGTCCACTAATTATCCCTCTAGTAATTAAACCCCATGAAGTATAACATACAAAAAATTGGGAACTTTAGTATAATATAATATTCTTTTCATGTAAAAACAATATGCTCAATGTTAAAAATATAATTGATTATCAAATAAATTGTAACAATTGTTTATTTATAACTAGATTTGAATTTAAGATTCATAATATTGTTGCATATGTCAATTTTCAACATGAAAAACATAAAAAATGAGAAAGATTCCCATTTGACCAAAGTAGGAATGAGTGACAAGTATTTTATCCATGTAGTTTAGTCCGCACATGTTGTGATCACCACATGATATGGTCCAAATAGTGGGACTGTAGAGTAAAATAACCATGTGGGGAATGCTTGAATACATATAGGGAGTTTCAAGCTTTGTTATTTTACCAAGTCAACAATATTGGTTTATTTGGGTTAAATAATATATACATATCTGAATTATTAAAGCATACATAAATTAACATAAAATTCACATGGGAATTTTTTAGCATACTACATTGTGCCCCACTTTGACATGTGTGCTTTTTAAAAAATAATATGATGTAGGCATCCACTTTAAAGTAGAACATATAAAAGTATAAACACATAATTTTCATGCATGGCTTATTATTGAAACTCTTTTTGTGTCATTTTATGCATATGGTCCATTGGTCTGGATTAGGCTCCTATTGGTATTTTTTGGTGTGCTTTCATCTTCCTCTTTTCTTATTTGTCTAGTGATCCTTTGTCACTTTCTTCATTTATCTCACTCTTCTTATTTATGTCTATACTTTTACACATTTTTTATCCCCCATCTTCATTTATTTCCTTCTTTTTTTGGGTTTATTTTGGCAACTACTCAAAATAAACTTGTGCACATTGGTTTGGCCATTGATTCCATCCCTCATCTTTTAGTGGGCCCTTATTCACTCTTTCATTTCCTATCGATGCTTGAACCTATGATTATTGGTTATTTTGTACTTTTTTATTTTTTGACATGTTTATAGGTTCCTAATTAAAAAATGATATGCTTATATATACAATTCCTCCTAGAGGCATTTGAAAGAGGAAACATCAAAAAGATTCAAGTCTGGGCAGACTATAAATTATTATATCTTTAATCCTAAGGACTTGTAACAACATTTTAGTCACATATTGTACAAAAATAAGGATTAGATAAATGCCATGTAGTTCCACTTGATATACTAATGAGGGAAGACAAAACTCTTACTCTCAAAATTCTACTTAAATGCACTAAAAAATATTAGATCTAATTACACACATATGGGATAAGTAGATGCAATTACCTTCAGGTTTATCAAGCCATATAACCTTAATATCGATTCCATTCTCTTGGAACATTTTTGGATACTTAGATCAAATATAAAGGAGAAGATAAATGTAATGTTTAAGTAACCAAATCAATGAAGTAGACATAAAACCTTATTCCTTCCCTACCAACATATTATCCTAGAATATACAAACCCTGAAATGTAACAAGGTAAACACTTGGTGGTAGTTTACAATTTTGATGCCTACATTTTTATACATTTGGTGACTTCCCAAATCAAGTTTGTGCAAATTATATGAATTGTATAATCCTACCCCCATCACAATGAGATTTAATATTTTAGGGTTATAGTCTAGACTACTCTTAGATCTTTATTCTAGTCTCAAAAAATAAGAACAATAATAAAGTGTGTATAGTTATATCTCTTTTATTTTCCTTCAATTATATTGCTTGTTTAATTAGTTTTATGTACTTTAATTTTTTCTTTGAGAATGAGTTAAATCTAGTTATTTTTATTTTAATATTAATTCAAAAGTTCTTCCCGTCAAGGAGGTTTGACACACCATAGCTGGACTCGACAACTTAAGGAGGTTTGACATGAATCTTCAGGAAAGCGCATGAGTCAAACTATGCAAATTTTAGATTGTCAAAGCGTAAGCTCACTACGTATATGGATTAGGGTCTATTTGCATTACCTTCCCACCTGGAATAATCTCAAGTAACTTTTTTTTCAATGACATTATTTGCATGGCTTCAAGATTTAGGAAATGGAAATGCATTTCAGAATAATCAATAATATTATATTCATTATTAAGTAGTTGAATTATTGATTATTAAGTAATTGAAGAATTTTAAGGAATATATTAAATGTGATGTGATTAACTCAAATATTCAAGAAAAGTTGAGATGATTGAGTAAATATATAGAGTTTGAGATTTAAAATATAAATAATAAATAAATGTAGAATTTAATAAATTTAGATATAAATTTAGAATTCAATTTAATTAGGATTTTTATATTTGATGTTTAGAAGGGATAAGTTTATAGATGTTCTTTATGTTTTTAGTAGTTTTGAGTCAAATGATGGGGTTTGTTTTAACCCTAGATCAAATTGAGTAAAGATTCTCTTGAATTCATAATAATAAGTCTAGGATTGGAACCTAGAACATGCTTATAAAAGTAAACACATGTTGTCATGATATCTTTATGCCCACGTTTAAAACTTTGGGTTTAGTAAATCTCATATAATTTTAGTGTTTAAACTTCCAGTGAGTAGCATAGTTTAGTAAATCTCATATAATTTTAGTGAGTAGCATAGTTTAATTAGAAAGTTTATAATAATTAATTTTGGCATGTTCATGGTTGCCTAACTGAAAATGTTGCATATGACTGCAATAGTGCTATTTATTACAAAAAATTAAGGCTTGGATTACCACTTCATGATGTTAAATGATATGAAAATAATTAAAAATATTTAATACACCCTTGTGATCATGTTTTAAAGGCCCCATGCATGTACTTCACCATAATTTCAAGTAGGAATGAGCAAGAAGTTGACTAAGTATAACAATGGACTGCAAGTTTGTTCTAAGCATGATGTAGTGATATCCAACATGGAGGAAAGTGATAAATATAATATTTTAATCATAAAAATTAAACCATAATAATATATTGGAGCCATTAATAAATCATGAGAAAACATAAAATGGTAGAAACCTGTCTATCATCCCACATGAGACTAATTTACAAACCTAAAGTGATTGGATTATCAAATCAACTTGGAATGTGAAAAAAAAATCATGGAAATAATATGAGGTGGAGTTTGAAATATTTTATAACTAACATAATCATCCGTTTTGTATTGACCTACAAAAAAAAGATCAAAACCTATACGGTGCATGAAACAACAAGAAGAAAAGTATTTTCAACTTCGTGAGGAAGGTTCATGAAGCACAAAACACCATTATTAAAACTCTTTATGTGTAAATGAATTTAATTGATTTTAATTTAAACTATAAAAGGAATTTCGGATGAATCCTCATGAGCTATCTGTATTAAGCACAACCTTGAAGGTCACTTTTACTTGACAAGAAGACTGAAAAAGGGGCAAAATGGTTTTGGACCAAAAATGGCACTTCCAGAGTATAAAAAATGTATAAATGATCTTGGAGTGGCTGAAGAGACATTCTATGATCATCTCCCATGTGGCACACTTCCCCATGGGCCGTACAAGTTTCAAACTCTCCTTTTTCCTTTAAAAAATTGCCCTTTCTTCTAAAGAACCTACCATCGTTCAATTATGTTAGTTGATTAAGACCTCTTGCGACACATGAGATGTGACATAATATTTTGAAACTTTAAAACTTCTCAATAAATCCATAAAACTCATTTTTTAACCTCAAAATGACTAAAAAGACTAAAAACCAAGGCTAGTACAACATTAAATGACATCAATTAGCCTATAAAACACATTGTGACATATGTATTAATAAGATTTGGTAAAAAATATTCTAATTAGGTTCTAGACATCAAATATGCTAAACCAATCATGGAAGTTGACATACCACTAAAAAGGCCTAGTGAGAAATATAGTGAGAAAAACCAAGAATAAGTGGGAATGAGCTTAGGGATGTGATATCATGAATTAGGGATGGATCCAAAATTCATGGGATTTTTTCTCAAGACCTATAACACATGTCCATATTAGATATAATATTTTTAAGTTAGTGGATATGTTCAAGATATTTTAAAAAAGTTGACCTATCTTGTGTAGATGAGATAATGAAGGTATAAGATTGTGAAATTGGTTTGCAATACCAAATTTATCACTTGAACATGGTAAATGTCTATCTAATCTTTATCTAATTATCTAATAGCATCATCCACATGTAACAACAATTCCTAAAATTTCCCAAACAGGAATTGAAATTCATAATCACCTTGATTGGTCCTTAAGATAGAATGGTAGATCTAAGTAAGCAAGTGGGAGTGATGAGTTGGAGGCTCTCTACACTTACCTAAATCATCTAATGAGTATGATTTTATTTTTAAGGTCATGAATTTTCTATTCATACTTTTCATAATATTATAAATTAGTGAAAGTGATTGAAGTGGTAAAGCCAAAGTAAGTAGACTGGATCATGAATTTTCCTTATATAGATGTTGGTGGTCAATTAATCATGACTGGGTTTTGGAGTATTCAATCAGTTCTCAATGGTCATCTTGCAGAAGTGAGTTTGAGGATTTAATCTATGTGTTGAAGTGTCTAGTGAATACGTTGATTAAATTTATATCATGAATTTTCTAAATATTTAATGTTTTTATGGTTATGTGTAAAAATTGGTTGTATGTTTTATTTATTTAAGACAAACTTTATGGGTGTGTGAAGGCCTAATTGTGAGCAATGCTAATGATGTGGTCCACGTAATGAATTGGACTAGAATATGGTATCGAACTAAATATATGTTATCATGAGTCTATTTTAGGTTTTTTTTTAATTTTTTCATATGTGTGTGGAGGTTTAATAAGTTTCAATAGGGCCAAGTGTAACATGTTGCTTGAGAAGGCCTAATTGCATTAGGTCTCCTTTTGGCCTATATAGTGTTTTTGGTGTTTATAAGTGGTGATAGACCTATGTAGTGGTTTTTTCATGTATGAAACTATTATTTGACCAATTTTAATGGTAATAAAAGTGTGGATATATATTTTTCTAACCAAGGTATGTGCAATAAAGAGTTAAGTATAAAAATAAGACCTAATAGGCCTATTCGGTGTGTGTAAGGAATGGTTCTATAAGTGAATGACATAGGATATTTTTGAGCTTAAGTATGTCTTTTAGACCATAATAAGAGGATATATAGACTATGATGAACATATAATAGAGTTTATGCACGTGGATGTCAAGGTTAGTTGACCTAATAATCCTAGTAAGAGGCATACTGATTGAGGAAGCCTAAGAGATAGGCTTGAGAGAGATAGAAGTATGTGAAAAGAAGAATAATGTGATCATCATCTATTGTGTGAGAAACATAGGTTTATAATTATGATCAAAAGTTTCATGTGGGTGATTTGGTACTAAGTCTTGTTAAAGACTAGTTGAGGAGGTACTTGAGTAAGTAGGGGTTGGTGCTCCTTGTGGAGTTGGTGCTTCACTAAGTTTGAATGTGTAATTTTTAGCAAAATCATCTACTGAAACAATATAACCAAGTGGGAATGTATCATTTCTTGTCTTGAAATTTTAATCCAACCATCTATCCCTGTCATATGATTACTGCATCCACTATCTACGAACCAAATATCTCTAGCTTTTTCTTGAGTAACATTACAAGTAAGAAATAAGCTTCCAGGATTAGAACTAGATTCACCTGGATTAAAAACTAGATCCAGCTGTGTAATTAGCATTCTGCTTGTCCACATATCCTTGTTTCCTTCTGCAATCACTTGCATAATGACCATATTTATTGCAGTAATAACATTGAATATTAGATTTATCAAACCTCTGTGAACTTTGCTGGAAGTTATTGTTGCCACGTCCTTTATTGCTATAGTTTTGATTACTGTTTTCACCTTCATCTGGATTGTTCCTTCCATATCTTCCTCTGCCTCTTCCTCTGAAGTTTGACCTGGCTCTTCCTCTTCCTCTACCAAATGATACTTGTGACTTGAAAGCATTCTCAAGAGAAGTATTGTTATTCCTATTCATTCTAGATTCATGAGTTAACAAAGAACCCATTAATTCATCTACAGATAATTGTTCCAAATCCTTGGTTTCCTCAATAGCTACAACTATTGCATCAAATTTATTGGGTAAACATCTGAGTATTTTTTCTATGATCTTTTGATCCATGATAGTTTCTTCATTAGATCTAATTTGATTCACTATATTCAACACTTGACCCATAAACTGGTCTATTGAATCTGAATCATTCATTTGCAAATTTTTAAAACTTCTCCTAAGAGATTGCAATTTAGCAATTTTTACCTTTGTATTACCTTTATAGGTAGTCTCCAAGATTTTCCATGCCGATCTAGATCTCGTTGCTACTGCAACTATGGAAAAAATAGATTCATCCAATGCCTGTTGGATGAGAAATAAAGCTTTTGTATCTTTTTTCTTATTCTCTGTAAGCTCTTCCTTTTGTGCTTGATTTAATGCCAGATGGGTTGTGTCGTCCTGTGGTTCTACAAAACCACTCTCTACCAAATCCCAAACATCTTGTGAGCAAGATAAAGTTCGCATCTTAATTGCCCAAAAATCATAATTCTTACCATTGAAAATGGGAATTTGAAGCTGAGAAATACTGTTATTCATTGCCATGTCTCACGCTAAAATGGCTTTCTGGTTTGTTGTTTCCAAATACAGTCACCGACATCGGTTAGACTGCCGAGGTCGGTCAGGTAATACTATCGACATCAGTTGGGTTGCCGATGTCGGTCTTGGTGTCGGTCGACGTCAGTTGAATTGCTGATGTCAGTCGCTGAACTGCCTACTAGCTCTGACTACTGCGCTTCACTCCTGTGCTTTTCCAGACTTTTGCTCTGTAATTCTCCTTGTGCTTCTATTGTGCAAATCCTTACCAGGCTCTGATACCAATTTGTTGAAATAAAGAGAGCATGCAAAAACAAGAACTTAAATAAATAAACAAGAATAGAACCCAATTGCTACAACAATTTCTTGAAAATAAGATTTTATTGATCTTTTATTTTCCTTCCTTACAATGCTACACCCAAGGCGTATTTAAATAGATTTGAATCCAAAAATAATTGATTGATTAACTAATCATCTAACTAACTGAATGTGAACTACTTCTCTAATAGTTTAACTAACTGTTTGATAACTGACTGATCTCTAACTAATTGTTCACTTTTGCACGCATGAGGAGTGGAGAAATTAACTCTAGTTCATCTTGAGTTTCTAACAGAAAGCCCCTCTACGCTTTAAACAGACTACAAATATGCGTTTATCTCCATGTCTGGAAATCAATAGGATTCACATCAAATCCATCTTTAGTGTGTTTTTAGGCATCCCCCAAGGCACAGATTTTCCATTTCCTGTATGCTATATTTTTTTAATAAAATTTATTTATGAATATAATGATTTGTGTTTATTTTTAGGTGGTGCCAGGATGTGGCATGGCAGGAGTGGCTTTCGATGTGGGCAAGGGCATGGTAAAGTTTAAGAAGGGCAACGAGGTTTACGGTGACATTCATGATTTTACAGCAGGAATCCCTAATAAGTGGGTCACTCTAGCTCAGTATGTAGGGGATTTTGATTGATTTTTATAAGGATAATCAGAACAAGCATTCTACAGGGAGGCCTTATTTGTTGTAGTCAAGACATCAAGCAGCTCATACTGAAAGAAGAAGAAGCTCAGCTGCCCTTTATGTAATATTTGAATTTTTAATTTTTTTTAATAAACCTCAAGGACATTAACCATTCAACAAATATTTTTAATCTATGTAATATTTTTTTAATTTATTTAGAAATATTGTATTTCACTTCCATACACTACTAACATTTAATGTACAAAACATAAGCATACCTTATTAGAAAACAATGCAGTGAAGGGTTTAGAATTTCAAAAGGGAGTTCCCTGGTGAGCTTCCTATAAAATCAAATCCACAAACACAACATTTAGTCTCCCTTTATTCCTCAGACTTAAAAATCATGTTTGAAACCAAATCAAAATAAATAATTTAGAAATATTGAAACCAAACCAGAATACATAAATGAAAAATACCTGAACAGTTAAATCAAAATAAATTTTTTTGAACCAGAATAAATAAATTACAAATACCTGAATGTGTGATCAAAATAAGTTTTTCTTGTTCTCAGGTGATATGTGTAGCAAGGAGACTTCTCCAATTTAGCCCAAAAAAGGATGTAGGAAGCAGGATAGTGCCAGGGATGACACATTGGCCAGAACATTCACCCACGCATCACATGCATCTATGCCACGGACCTGCATAAAGCCACCAATTTGTCAACGGTGTGCCAACATTGGATTTGTCTTCAAAAGCATATTCATTTCCTCGTCTCATGTGAAATGAATGTATGGGCTTCGCCCGCTCTATAAGCCTCTACATTTTCTAGCTATAAATTATTTGACGAGTTGATCTTATCCATAAAAGTTGATGTTTATCAGAAGTAACATTTTTGGTGGTGGTTGTAGTTTTGTAGCTTATGTGTTATTTGATTTTGACGGATGCAACAGAAATTGGAATACATGACAAGTTGATTGTAGAATAATATCAATATTTAATTTATAATAATATTATATTGTGTATATTATGTATGGAGTAATATATTTTATTATATAATTATATAATTTTTATATTTAATTAGTTATTTATATAATTTAATATATTATAATAATAAAATATAATAATATTTTATTAATAAATATTAAATATAATATATATTTTTTTAATATATAACAAATATTGTATACAATCTAATATATAATATTATAAATATATAGTATATTTATTATAATAATATAATATATCTTTTATTAATTATTTTGTATTTGTATTTTATATAAGTTTCTTAGCATTTGTTGTAAATTTATCTCTATGGTGTTTAGGCATGTGATTTTTTTTTTTAATGCATTTCACATTTCATGCCATGAATATGGTTGGCTATTAGGTATATTAGTTATATAGAATATGCATAATAATTAGGAAAAAAATATTGGCTTATTTTTGTGCAATTTTGTCGTTAAATTTTGGGCATGAAAATAATTAACAATCATATCAACAACATTGGGTAGAGGAAATTTATTTTTGGGACAATCCTTATTCATATTTTTAAATTTCGAGCAAATGTGAGTGCATTCATCAAGTTTTCAACAAGGATGATGTTATAAATCGAAGGTGAATAATATATGGGTTATATAAAAATCATATTTAAATAATAAGTAAAATCTAAGATGTATATTTATAGTCTTTTTCTTAACTAGTTTAGCATCGAGATGGATAACTACATTATGAATCACTAAGGATGGATTGATATTGGGAACATTAAAATAAGCCAAAGAAAACAATATTGGAAATGATGTCAACATGGTATTCATCTTATTGTGGTGTCATAATGCACTAATTACTACAAATTTATGATCTTCTTTAGTACCATAACTTCAATGAAACTAATGAGATAGACTCTATAACTTCAATGTATTACCTACACATCATTAGCATTTTATTGTTGCTTCAATCTACAATAAAATATGGATTCATTTCATAATTAAATAGAAAATGAATAATAAAAGATATACTATATTATATTATATCATATCATTAGTACATTATAATATTTATATTGTATATTATATTATATATTATAATAATGTATATACTATATATTTAAAATACTATATATATTATATTATATATAAAATAGATATATGCTACATTATAATTATATATATATATATATATATATATATATATATATATATATATATATATATATATATATAATACTCTTTTATTTTATTATCATAAAAATATTATAATATATTAAATTGTACATACAATTAATTAATTATATATTGTGATTATATATAATGAAATAAGTTACTATACATATAATATAAAAAATAATATAATAATGTTATAAATTAATTATGATATTATACTTCATTAATATAATAAACAATCAACTTTTCATCTATTCCAATATTTGTCGCATCCTTCAATATCAAATAAAACATAAGCTACAAAACTACAATGACCACTGAATGTGTTTCTCACCTATAGCTAGCATTGTTGAAATTCTGCCATGAATAGTAATTTGTGATGGAGCTTCAAGGTTTCAAAGAGTCAAAGGAGGTCTCAGTTGACTAAGAGCACATCAATAGTTTGAAGAAGTTTAGAATGGCTAGAAGGACTCCTAGAGCACCCAAATTGTAGACCTTCTTCAAATAGATATACATAGGCAGACAGACAGACCTATAGGCTTGTGTAGTAACTCAGGGTAATTCAAAATCTTAAGACAACAATCTTTGTATGTGTATAGGATAGATAGAAGATCATGTTCTAAGTGACTAACATAGAAAGAGAACAAACAAGGGTTACAAGTTCATTAGGGTTCCCAAGTCAGTTAGGATCAAAGTCCTAATATGCACACAGGCCTGTAGGTCTGTTTGAGTGACTTAAGTGATGTTATTATGTGATGTTATACTCTGAAGTGGATGCTTACATCATTTTATTTTGAATATGCACATACCTTAAAGTTGGGCATAATGTAGAGTGCTAAAATTTCCCCATGGGCATTTTTATGTTAATTTATATATGATTTCAAAATTTAACTATATAAACATTTGTTTGTCCAAATTAAGTGATATTGTTTATTTGGTCAACTTACGAAGCTTGAAACTCCCTCCGTGTATTTGAGCATTCCCCACATGACCCTTTATCTATCTTGTCCCACTATTTGGACCATATTATATGATGCTCACAATTTGTGTAGACTAAACTATATGGCTGAGATAGTTGTCCCTCATTCTCACTTTGGCCAAATGAGCATGTTTTCCTTTTTGTAGTTTTCATGTTGGAAGTCGACATGCGCACCAATATTGTGAAACTTAAATTCAAATCCATATATAAAAACACAAGTGATACACTTTATCTGATCATTGATTATATATTTAGCATTGAGCATATGTTTTTACATGAAAGACACATTCTATTATCTCAGGGTTCCCAACAATTTGTATGTTTTACTTCATGGGATTTAACTATGAGAGGTGTATTTAATGGACATTAGCCACCCAATCTCAATGCATTACTTAAATCCTTGTCTTCCTTACTATTAGGTAAAAGATTTATCTTTTTAGGTACATAGGAGTCAGAACACTATATTTGAGGGAAATGAGGGCAAGGATGTGAAGAGAAAATTTGAGAAAAGAAAACTTAGATATCATATTTTAGTCTCAAACACTTTTTTTGGATTAAAAAGTTATGGTCCAATCATTGTTCAAATCAAAGTGTAAAGATCATGTAATTGTCTTAGATGAGGTCCAAAATTTTAGGTGCTTGTAAGTTTTACTTGTATATTCTTAGATTCAAACTTTTGTGATAAGAATTGTACAACATTATACGCATAAATATATAATTTGTATCATTTTATATTTAATGTATTATTTTTCTATTCACTAATTATAAATTATTAACATATATTATATTTATGATGATAGTTCAATAAATATTAATCATTTATTAAAATACAAAATAATATTTTGTTATGTTTAACTAAATTTTAATATTAAAAATTTTCATATTTTTAAAAATATTTGTATTAAAATATATACAAGGTAATTTTCACTAATTAAAATTATTGTATCATCAAAATTATAATTATGCTTCTAGGGTTTCCTCCATGCATGCCATTGAGTCAACCCTTGATTTTCTATTTGCTAGCTTGTGTCACTCCACAACCCCTAAGTTGCATGTAGGACTTGCATTTATTTCCTTTTAGGGTTTCTCGCCTTCAGGTGAGGCCAGTCTTTATAATGACTTCTCCCCATTGTAACCCAGTTGTTTTAGTTGTGGAGAAGAATAATGGAGCATCAAGCAATGGCCCCCTACAAGCATCCAAGGAAGTTTGTCCTGAAGGTTTACCACAAGGTAACTCTTCAAAACCTAATGTTATATTGCCTATTCCTGAATTTAATTTTACATGTTAATGGTTAGAGCAATTTTGTTTGATAGGATATTTTATAGGGAGAATCCCCTCTGAAAGTATGCTTAGGTCTTGGGTGCAAACCCATTGGGTAGTTCATGGCATTAAGCTAGAGAGTATCTAGAATATTACCAAGCATTTTTTTCTATTCTACTTTACCAAGCCTTCCCATGCAGTAGGTATCCTCCATATAGGGAGAATCCCCTTTGAAAGTATGCTTAGGTCTTGGGTGCAAACCCATTGGGTAGTTCATGGCATTAAGCTAGAGAGTATATAGAATATTACCAAGCATTTTTTTCTATTCTACTTTACCAAGCCACTTCATATGTTAGCAACTTGCTCATTGTGTTCTCTCCCCAGACATGAGACTTTCATTGTCTTAGAGCACACTATTCTTAAAGTCTTAGTTTGGGTGGAATTTCCAGTCCTTCTGCTCCCCTACTAACACTTTATTCACTAGATAGATTCCTCCATAGGTTAGGTTATCTGCCATGAGAAAAAATGGTTCTACTCTATAAGATCATAGAAGCGATTTTATGTAGAAGTAGACCTTTCCTGGGACCTTAAGGAGTTTGTAAAAATTCAAGTTGGGGAAGTGAGACACTCACAACGAGTCATGTATATCAACTTGCCTAACACTTGCTTTAACTACAAATCCACAAACCATAAGATTTGGGACTGTCCCCTCTAGATGGCCCATAATAATGTGTCCAACTACTCATCCTCTCCCCTAAGCCCTCTCTTGAAGCTATCAAAAAGATAGTTAAGGACGGATGGACAGCGATAGGAAATAAGAATAGTCATACCAAAGTTGCAAGTTCAAATGCTACTCCTAAAGGAGGTAATCCATCATCAAGCAATGGCTCGTAGGATCAAGCTCCTATTGAGAAAAATCCTTCTCGAGTTCAAGTCCCAAAAATATTTAAAAACCTAGATTCTTCAACACCCCTCTGGCTACTAACATTTTATCCCAAAGTCTCAAGGTTCCTTTGCCTAGTTCTTCTAAAATTTCAAACTCACATCCAATCGCTCTTCCACTTCCTACTCAGTGGGATGTGCACAAACACTCTCATAGCCCTCCTAAGCGGAGAAATGAAGTAGAAGAAGAAGAAGAAGAAGAAGAAGAAGACCCTAATGTGATGAAGCAATTTGATGATTTTTAAAATGCTAATAGTGGGTAATTTATGCAGAATCAATATGATGCCTTGGAAGGCCTACACTTCAAGGACATGTCCCTTGACACAAGTCATCTATGAATTACTTTTCATGGAATGGTTAGGGTCTCACAGACCCAAAATGTAAGTTTGTTGTGCATGATTTTAGAAAGAAGTTTCTCGAGATGGACAGTCTTTGTCTGCAAGAAGTTAAAATGGTGTATTTTTTATTGATGATTGTTAGTAATTCCATCTAGAAAGATAGTTTTATCTTGCATAGAAATCATGAAGTAGGATGTGAAGGGGTGATCACATTCATTTCTCCAAGGTTTCGGCCACACTTAGTGCAGTTTGGCATGGACCCACCCACCAGTTAGTATGGTCCCTTTTTAGCATTGAAAGACACTTTTTGGTTTTGTTAACATTTTTGCTTCAAATGATGCCATTAAGCATGCCCATTTATGGTGATGGATTGAAGATGATCTCCCCAATGCTCATTGGGTCTTATGTGGTGACTTTAATATGGTGGCATCTCCCAAAGACAAAGTGGGTCACCTACCAATGCATTGGGCAGTTGGCAAAAGGGAGGCATGGTATTATATGTGCACTAAATGAGTATTTTGCGACCCTAATTTAACCTACTAGCTTGCAGATGGAGTATGGTACACATGGAATAATCTCAGGGAGTGCCCTGCTTAGATTTTGAAGCACCTAGATAGGACAATGATGTCCACTCAATCGTACTTCTCCTTTGATAATGGTTTTTCTCCTTTGGTGCAAGCACTACCAGATTTTGGGCTTTCCAACCACTCCCCTATTTCGTTCTAAGTGACATGGAAGTTCATGAAACCCAAAATATACAAAACATAATTCTTGCTGAACACTTCTCTACTCAAGCATGGGCCCACGATGGCACACATACACAGAGCATGGAATTTGGATCCACATCAATCCTAAGAATTTGGTTTGATTTGTTGGTGGGATGATTCAATTAGAATGACCTCTCACTTTTTATGAATATATGGCCACCAAATTTCTAAAATTCAGAGACACTCTTACTCTGCCACTTCCTCAGAGCTTAGCCACGTGACTTTAACACTGTAAAAGGATCCCTTCAATGAGATCTTACAGGTTAGATTATCTTCCTTTTGGTATCATATAAATATAGTAGATAAATACATTTCTTGGGGAGTTCAAGTCAAACCCAGACTCCACTGGCTCAAGATAGGGGACAAAACTTCAAAGGAGTTTTTCCAAATGCTAAAAGATAAAAACTCAAAGCAAAAAATCCAGGCCATCTTTGAGGCTGACAACAGACTATCAAAGACTCTGCATATTATTAAGATTTTGTTCACCACTATCAACAAGTGTTCAAAGCTTAATCTTCCGCTAAAGAGCATGAAATTTCCCTTCAACAATGTTTCACAGTGGTGCTTTGCAAACTCACTCCCACCTAACAAGTCACTTGCGATAGGATCCTCACTGTGGATGATCTACATGAGGTGGTGTCTCACATGTCAAATGATAAATCCTGCAAGCATTGATGGTTTCCCCTGAGAATTTTATAAAACCCTTTGTGATCTTGTGGGTAGTGGTTTGCATAATGTTTATCAAGAGCCTTTCACACTCATTCTATGGGAAAGAATATAAACAAAGGAAACATTAAATTCATACCTAAGCAGTGGGATCTCGAGTTGATCTATAATTGGTAGCTTATCACCCTCTTGAATGTTTCCTATAAAATCATTATCAAGGCTGTGGAACTTCGGTTGTGCAATCTGTTGCCACACATCATTCACCCTAAATAAATAGGATTCATCAAAACTAGATACATGTTAGACAACATCATAGCATTTTTTGAAGGTATGGACTGGGATATAAGGTTTAAGCAACAAGCTATGTTTATTAAAATTGATTTTGTAAAAGCTTATGAGAGTATTGAGTGGTCATTTATCCTGGCCATGCTTAGAGCCATTGGCTTTGGGCCTAATTTCATTCAAACCATCTAGATGTTATTTGCAGATGCCTCAATCATTCTCTCCATTAATGGAGTCACCTCTGAGCAATTTGGTTTGTTCTGCTCTATTTGCCAAGAGTGCCCTCTGGCTCCCACCATGTATGTGCTTATAGCTGAGGGTTTTGGATACTTCTTAGTAATGCCCAAGGTAGGGGGCCTTTTTAAGGTAATTTATCTCCCACAAAATACATCAAATCTGCATGAGGATATGTAATTTCTTAATGGTCACTTTGCAAATGATTATTTCCTTACTCTTATTGAGGATGAGGTCAATGTGGACAACACCTTGCAGTGTCTCAACACCTTCTGCCTTGCCTCTGGCTCCAAAATCCAATGGCAAAAACTCATTGTTATAGGCAATCATACCTCCCTTTGTCAATGTGGGCTGCTAAATATGGTTGGGCATGGATTCAACATGATGAAATATTCAAATTTATTAGCATCCCATTTACTTTTGATGCTTCACCACCCTTATTGTGGTAATATGTTATTAATAGAGTTGCTAAGAAAATTTTAGTGATGAGGAAAATTTCAAATCTGTTATAAAATGTTTGCGACCACCCATGTTTACTGCTCTTCATGTTTGGTGCCTTCTAAGAAATATTACCAGAAGCAAGGAAAAATTGCTCAAGGACTTTAATTGGGCTAATTCTTCTCATGGTAATAAATTCCATAGGGTGGCCTAGGAATACTGCTACCTCACACTAGATACCAGAGGTTTGGGGCTCATTGACATAGATTGGCAAGGATTTGCCTTATGTGCCAAATGGATTGTGTAGACCATTGAGGGCAAAGAAGCTTTGAAGGTGTTATTCTGACACTACATCTCTTTAAGCTTGCCTAATGGTAAGAAAGCTAAAAAGTACTCGACTTCACCAATTTGTTTATCATTACATCTCCCATTCAAATCATAGGGTCATTTGTGTCAAAAATCATCTAAAAGCATAGGTAAAGATCAAACCATGGATTCTCTAGAATGACTCAGGGTTTTGAGATGGGTTATCTGTCAATACCTACTCGCTATGGTGGTCGCCTATTATTAATTTCAATGAACTTACTCTTGCTGAGGTCCCTTGGATCACAGCTCTCAAGTTGTTTTGTAGAGGCATTCATACTATCCAAGATATTTTTTGTAGGTGATCTCGCTCCTGGCTATCCTGGGAAGAGGTAAAAACCAATTTTTGGTTAGCCAATTCTGGTCAAGAATCCTACCAGGAGATACTAAATATTATGTCACCCACCATGTTCCACAAAAATTTTATTCACTCCACTTGTCCTTAGTGGAAGGATTGGAATTGGTATGTTGAAACTTCCTTTCACAACTACGTCACCCCCGACTTGGCCATGGATGGCTTACTCCCCATTTGCCTATGATGGATAGGCTCAATTCCTATTGGGGTTTGCGTTCTTCTATTACAACGTGGGGATTCCTCTTTAGCACTGTCTAGGGGGCTTGCATGAAGCCCAAGCTAGCTTATATTGTTTGGTGTATGCTATACCAGGGCTTACCTTTTGGTAGAAGGCTTGTCCAATTAGGATTTTCCCTTCCCACTTGCCCTTTATGTGGCCATTTGGAGATGCTCCCTCATCTTTTTTGGTGCTGCTCTAAGCTCAAAGGGTTTGGACTTGGATTCATGACCTCTTTAGACCTTTTCAACCTGAATTATTTCATTGGCACCATATCCTCCTTGGAGATAAAATCGTGTTGCCTTTTAAATATACCTAAGTCCGGCATACTTTTAGAGTGAAGATTCTGTTTTGGCTATGGAAAGAAAGAAATAATGATGTATTTAATAATGCTTCTTCAGATTGTAATGTCTCTACTTTGGGCAAGTCTTATATCATTTTCAATGTTCTCTTACAGATTCAAGTTCAAGCAAACAAAGTTGCCATAGAGCTTCATCACCTTCAAGACCTTCTCTCCCATTGGGCAGATGCTCCTTGTGTCATGGCTCAAGTTCTGCCATCTCCGCTCCAAGAACATAGACTAGACGACAAAATTCCTTTACCACCTTGTGGTGGGCATTGACGTAGCCGATCTCAGCACTACTCTCACAATGGTACCTCGTACTACCGTATGACCCCTCCTTGGCAGCAACAAGGGTGGCAGCCTCCACCTCCTTCCCCTCCTGGGTAGGATGATTGGGATGCTCCTCCTCTTCCTTTATGTCCAGATGCTTGGGGATGCTACCTGGAGGTCGATCAGACGTGCTAGATAAGTTCCCCAGGGTCTCTCTAGCCATTTCACCCACTTGGACACATGAAAAAGAAAATGATAAAGATACTGCTCAAGCCACTGGCTAGGAGCTAATTCCAGATGGTAATGACTTGTCAAGCTCGGGCTGGGTCCCTAATGATATGTATCCTCTACCTTCCAGTCTTGCTCTAGCTGTTTAATAATTTTTATGATGATTTTATGACATATTCCTAAACTAAACCTAATTGTTTTTTATGTTTCTATTTTTGGTTCCTAAACTTTACCTAATATGATTTCATGGCGTACTTCCATACCACCTTTTTTTTTTAATTGTTTATATATTTATTTTGATAAATTTATATATAACTATATTTCATTAAAAAAAATTTAATTATAATTAAAAAGTAAAAATATAAATAAATAAATAAAGTAGTTACGTGATGCGGAAATACATATCATTTCCGAGACCGCGTCTAACTTTAATGTACCTATAAAGTAAAGGAAATGTAGTCTATATAGGTTAGGTTAATATTTATCTATATTTATCACGGTGCTTACAAGGTTAATCTTTGGTTATGTGTCACGATCTTCATTCTTGTTTACGTTGGGCTTTGAATTTTTTTTATTTTTTATTTTTAAAATAAATTGACTCTTGGAATTTTATAATTAGAGAGATATAGTTTTGAAAAATTTATTGATTAAGATATTGTTCTTTTCTTCTCTTTTTTGAAATAAGTACATTTAGTTTATTAGAGATTATGAGTTTGAATTTTGGGGATATTGATTTAGTCGTAAAAAAACATATGTTGTAATTTTTTTTAGGAAGGTTATAAGTCATTTGTTTAATTATGGTAAGAGGTGTCTCCTTCAACATCAAGGGTGGTGTAATAAAATATATTTTATAAGCATTTTGGTTTTTTTGGAATTGTAATTTTGTTACATTGCAAAATAATAAAGAAGGCAACACCCACTCTGGGAAGGATTTATTTAGTGTTTAGACAAATATTCATGGAGTTGGGCCTATGAAGCAATCTCTAGATCCTCTAGATAAAGATCTGCTTATCATTTGCCTCTTCTTGAGACATATATTCTTCATGTAATAGCAATTGACCCTTTTTAAAATTTTGAGATGTGTGCTATTGAATTACAATTATCATTTCATTATAATTTATATTGCAACCTGTAAAAAAGGAATTTCTTTGGTTTTGCCTTAAATTTATCATTTGTCCAATCTATTGGATTGGAATTATAGATCTATCTATTATGATCATGTATTTATTTTAGAAGCAAGAGCCTTAAACCACTCAAACTTAGCATGGGATAACATTTTTGTCTTTTGTTTGGATGATGATTGAGAAAATGCACCATGTCATCTTCTTACAACTATGAATAGTGTGGGTTTTTATTCTCAAACTAGCAAATGATGTGTAACATGTATAATTTCTAAACTAATTGAGAGTGTCTGAATTTTGAAACTTTTACATCAACTAAAAACATATTCATCAAATTCAATATCATATTTTTATTTTTATTTCACTTCAAATGAGGAAGGATTTCACAAGATAATGTGTCTTTTAATTATTTAATACTCTTCATCATAGATATCAATTACTTTCTTTATTTTATTAAGGTACGAACATAAATTATGACTAATTTCTCTTGATTTTAATTATTTGATGCTTTTTATCATAGATATCAATTGTTTTCTTTATTTTATTAAGGTACAAACATAAATTATGACTAATTTCTCTATCATCAAGAAATTTGTGCATGGCTAAGAGAGAATCACCCTAAATTGAGGTAAAGCCATTGAAATATTTTTATTAGACCAAAAAGAAATAATAATCTGGTCTATTGGTCCATTAATGCATCATGGAAAAGTATCCAAATACAATAATCATTAGTTAAAATCATTCCAATTAACTTCATTTCCAATTTTCTCATTAAAAGTAGGTGTTGGGATGTGCATTGCTTGTGATTCTTGTATCGTGAGTGTTAATTGTTGGGTGAATATTTTGTCGACCAGCTAACTGGTGAGCAAAATAGTTCTTATCACCACAGCATAGGGAGATTGGTCGTCCAAAGTTGCAGGTTTACCACATCCAATGGGGGAAAAATCTCTCCTCTCATCAAGGGGAGGTTCCTTATTAATACGTAGGTGTTATATACTATATAAATAAGCAGAAAATAACACATGGGGGTAGAATAAACCATCCATCTCTCTTCTTTCAGAGATGATGCTCATAGACAAAGGAGAAAATCCTGGTGGAAACACTGAAGGCACTTCTCTTCTTTCAGAAGCGTTCTTGCAAGAAACAGCAGGAGTTTCTTTTAGGTAGTAAAAGTAACTGATGGCAAAAGGGCATAGTAACCAACAGGATGAAATGGAACACAAAGTTTCCACCTCAATTGCCCAAAGAGTATATCACAAAGGATAATGGGGGCACAAAGTCATCCCAGAATCCTTAACACAGAAAGAAAAGAAAAATACAGACTGAAAGCAAATGTGAAAGCAGAAAGTCTTCCTCACATTTGATTTCAAGACACTTTAATAATTACTTTCGTTGGTTCTGCTTGTCAAATTAAATAAATAAGAATACTTCTAGGAAACAGACATAAGAACAATCTTCTAAAATGGTACAATCCAAAACAACACAAAGTCTACAAACAACTTGCTTTCTCATTCAGATAAAATGAAATTACAATATGAGCTCAAAGTCTCAGTCTTCTTCTTTCAAATGGGTAGAGTTTTGCTCCTGTAAAAATGAAAAGTCTTCCTTTACAAATGAGAGATATTACAATTTTATAGCAACTACGCAAGGATTGGCACTTTTTTCTATGGGACGGCCGATGTGCATTTTGAGAATTGGGAAGAGGAAGCCGCTTGATAGATAATGCTATGTCAGTGCCTATTTTCACTTTTAGGGGTTTAGAACATAGGCCGTGGCATTTGTCTGCAAACAAGACCACTCCTTTCAAGGCATTCACATGGCTTGTCTGCTCATTAATGCAAAGTGAAGAAAAATGGGTCACAGTGTTCACTATTCATGCCTCTTGATGACCAATTCACAGACATTGTGTCAACCGCTGGAGTAACTCCTTGAGTCGACACCTTCCTTCACCACTTGGATTATTTTGTCTATTTCTGCACTTGGCTCTTTTGCCCCTTCCTGGCTTTGTCTTCCTTCTGGCCTTAAGCCTTTGAATTTCTTCAGGTATCCCATTAAATTTGACGTCCATGATACCGTCAATGTTCACTAGCTACTTGAACCATGTTGAACTTTTAAACCTGTGAACCATTGAACTTTGAACCCTTTTGGTTCAAGGTTCAATCGGTTCATTGGTTCTTTGATTCTGCCTGCCACTTGTTCTTCCTAAGCTCTTTGGTCTTTATCGCACTTGGTTGAAACATTGAACCTGTTAACTCGTTGAACCATTTGGTTCAACGGTTCAATGGTTTAATCAGGTCATTCTTTGAAGCTCTTTGTGTCTTTATTCAGCCTTTAGAATGTCTCGAAGGGAAGGTGTCCCTTCAGGTTCTTGGAAAAGGTCCTTTTTTTTATGCCAAGTGTCCCCCGCAAGGGTATCTACACTTCGAGATTTTTCATGCGACCTTCAGGCTTTAACTTCCCTGGCGGGTTCTTGCATCTTCGACGGGCTTTTCCTTTGGACAAAAAGCCCGAAAGAATTCCTTCAGACAAAAATTTTGAAGGAAAGTTCATGTTACTTAGCCATTTGTTCTTTTCCATTTCTTCAGACTTTTTCTCTGAATGAATTCCTTCAGACAAAAAGTCTAAAGGAATTTTGTCTTTTCTTTGACCTTCGAACCAATGTGGCCTGCCCTCTGCAAGGGCACTTGTCTCTTTCACTTTGGGGCAGCCCCTTGAACCTACCGATTGAACCAATTGGTTGAACCAAATTTGAAATTGCCTAAGTGTTGAGAGCTTGCTTCTTTCCCGTAGAGTCTGTAGAAATCAACCTGCAAAGCTCGTAGAACTTGACCTGCAGAGTCCATAGATTTTCTTCTTGCAGAGTTCGTAGATTTTTGAAAAAGATTTGAAAAATGAAGAACCCGAATGCTCAGAATAATTTTTTCAAAAGGGCAGAGAGGATTTTGGTCTGTGCAGGGCCAAAATAGTTTGTAGGTTGTCCCAAAAATGAGTGGCATTTTTCAGGGACAACAACTAGCTCTAATTGGGAAACTAACTTTAGTTGGAAACTTGAAACACAACTGAGGGGAGTAGAAACCAAAATCTCCAGTGCCTTGAAGTGTGCCATTGGGCTATGGAGTCGCGCTACCCAAGAAGAAAGGCTCCAAAAATTAAAACAAAAGAACAAAATAGAAACAAAAGACTATACAAATATACATATATACAAGGGAACTTATCTAGTACTTCAAGAATGGAAGTAATTCAAATGCTGCCTCCTGAGAGGCAATGAAAATGGTGCTCTATCTTGATAAACTAGCAAGAAGCCATTTTCTCCCCAGAATCGGTGATGGTTGAATGGAACTCTCCACCAACAAACCAATTTTTTGTGTCCTCCCTTTGGTTTTCTCCTCTTGCCCCACAGCAAGACTTGACTTTTCATTTAAAAACCACGAATCTTTGCTCTCTTGGCAAAGAGTTCCTTTTCCTGATTTTGATGCATAGTAGCATGGTCCATTACCATAATTGGTTGCTCTTCTGGTTCAGTCCAACACATGATTTGATTATTCCCATTCAATACCTGCCAATGTTTGGGGCCATCAGGCATACTTGGTGTTGTTTCGTCTAAACCAATTCTTAGATGGTCACCTACAGGATTTTCATCTACTGAAACATGAATGTCTTCTATAGACAGAAAATAATTACCCCTACCTGAAGACTCAAACATAATTTGAGCTTCAGGCCTTGATGTCTGAGTAACGACATATTTTGCCTCCTTCTCAGGAAGCAACCTCTGCATTACACCTTTCACAAGGATTCTTGCTTGAGACAAGTCCATGCTTAATTTCCCTCCAACATCCTTGCAAAAGTTTTGCCCAAGAAAGATGCCATATGATGCTGGGACATCAGCCACTAGGACAATCATCTTGATTCGCTTGTCTGAAAAGGCAGCAAATAGAAATTGGGTGTCTTTAATTTGTCCCAACAGTGGCACTTGTTTGTTCTCCATGGAGAAACATCTCCCAAATGTCTTGGTCAATGTGAGACCCAGAGATTATATCACTTTAGCAAGCATGCCATTGTCTAAAGCCCCGGAATCAATAATGCAATTGTTGAGCTAGTGACCATTTGTCAACAGGGAAACATAGAAAAGCTGTATTTTCCCAGGGGCAACAGGAGGGGTAATGACAAGATTGTTTGGGATGGGCATGTTCTTTGGGGGATCATGAGTTAATTTCTTAACCTCTTGTCTTGTAGGGACGGTTTGGTTCTTAACACATTGAACCAACTTGTCCAATTGCTCAAGACTGGACTGCAGGAACTCAAATTCAGAGATATGAATTTTGGTTTTCTTTATATGGTCAATTATGTCAAATGCCTGGAATGAGCCAAGAGTACAAGATGGGAGTTCATCCTTTTGATTTTTGAAAGGGGGAGGATTGGACTGTGAATTTGAAGTAGAAGGCATATGGACATTTGAGGTACTTACCTTTCTTGTAATCACCAGATCCTTTGGCTGGAGGGGCAAAGTGGTTCCACGCTTAGCAATTGTAATTGCAAGCTGAGCTCGCTCCTCTGTTCTTTTTTTATCAGCTTCAGATCCCTTGACTGCTTCACCTTTACTTATGGGTTCATCCTGGTAATTCAGGGAACCAATGTGGGAGTCGCCAGCTAATTCTTCTTGATCCTCCATGAAGAGACTAGCGTCATTTTCTTAATCAAACTCAGGTTGGAAAGAGAAACCATGTTCAGTTTTCAGATATCCAACTGTTGAGTTAGTTGGAGGTGCTTCAAGGGCGAGGTTCCTCTATCGGGGAGGAGGATGATTTGGCTACCCCTGATTCCTAGCAGTATTGCCTTGGTACGCCTGATTCTGAAATGTCCTCCTTGGCGTATCCTGATTAGGAGAAGCAGACATAGCTTGGGCCATTTGTCTTCTGAGGACCAGCAATTCATTTGCTAGCTTCTACACCATTGGATCAGTGGTGGCTGAAGGGGAGTATTCAGAAGATGAAGAGGATTTACCTCTATTTGGATCTCTTCTTATCTTTCCAGCCAAGATAAGGTCATCTTCTGCCTCAATAGCCAAGTCTTGAGCAGCGGCAAGGTCTATGTGTCTATCCCGTCTCAACAAGAACCTCACTTTAGGCCGCTGTGAGTTGATGAAGAAACACTTGAGATTCTGAGGTGTCGGTTGGGTGACCATGGGAATCCTATGCCTCAGCTTGTCGAACCTAGCAATGAAGTCCCTCATAGGTTCATGGGGCTCTTTCTTCATCTGTGTGAGCTAGGCCAGCAAGGCATGCGCGTCATCTGCAGGCTTGAACCTGGCTTCAAATTTGTCTTTAAGTATATCCCAGTTAGCCACTGATCCAGCGTGTATGTGGTAAAACCAGTTTGTAACAGCGCCTTTTAGTGTCTCCACGAATAGCCTGACTGCAATACCCTGCATGCCATCAATATAGTTAATAAAATACATTTCAACCAAACGAGAACATTTTCCTCTTATAATCAATTGTTATACCTCTCTGAACGCGGGAATGCCATGATAATCTTGATAATTCACAATCTCCTTAGACATTGAAATGCCCTCCTGCACGAAAATGGAGGACTTTGGATGCTCTTTTAGCCAGCCTTGTATCAAATCAAAGGAACGCTGCAACACAAAAGCAATAGCATTAGGCTCAAGAGGGAAAAACCTAAACATAATCATTGGAATTCAAATGAAATAGACACCAAATTTTCTGCTAAGCCCATTTGAATAATTCCGGATGGGTTATTTTGTGTGTGGTAAGGATTTCTGTCGTACTCTTTCCAGCCATCGAAGTAAGGAGAATCTTCACCATGGCCATTAGAGGTTGTCCTCCATGAAAGCCGTGTTGGTAATTGCATGGTTAATGCTCAACGCCCAATGCTGATGTTTCAATTCAACTAACAAAGCTATGATATTCTTAGCAGATTAGTCCATAATTTATGGGGAAGGGATTGACAATTGTGCACTCACATGTTCCAACTTCGACCAACGGCTATCGGAAGGGGAAAGGAAATTACCTGAGGAATGCATTTTCATCATTCTTGACATGGATGGCTATCGGTCAATTTCAATTAATTTTTTGTCCTGTAAAAACAGAAAATTATAATTCAACCTTCAACCTTTACAAAATGCTTGTGGTCAAACAAAAGAGAGAAGAAACCATGCAGAAGCTCCAAATTCTGGGAGAAACCATGCAGCAGTAACGTAATATCGAGCTTCTGAATGGTCACTCCTGATGATTCGATTCAACTAACAGCGCTATGATATTCTTATCAGATTAGTCCGTGATTTACTGGGGAGGGAGAGAGAATTGTGCACTCACAAGCTTTGATCGAATTAGAAGAATGTCAACTGTTCCAACTTCGACTAACGACTACGGAAGCAAAGAAGGGAGAAGGGAGTTACCAAGAATGCGTTTCCATCTTCACCATTCATGACATGAATGGCTATTCGTGTAAATTTTACTTGTGGTCGAAGAAAAGAGTAGAGTCTTGGTCGGACTCTACAACCAATAATTCACGTGCTTGCCATCATCTGCAAAGTTTAGATTGTCACACTTGGATCAGGGTGCTTAAGAAAGTAGTTACGTGATGCGGAAATACATATCATTTCCGAGACCACGTCTAACTTTAATGTACCTATAAAGCAAAGGAAATGTAGTCTATATAGGTTAGGTTAATATTTATCTATATTTATCACGGTGCTTACAAGGTTAATCTTTGGTTATGTGTCACGATCTTCATTCTTGTTTATGTTGCGTTTTGATTTTTTTTTTTTTTTTTTAAATAAATTGGCTCGAATTTTATAATTACAGAGATATAGAAAGTTTCATCTTGAAAATTTATTGATTAAGATATTGTTCTTTTCTCTTTTTTTTTGAAATAAGTACATTTAGTTTATTAGAGATTATGAGTTTGAATTTTGGGGATATTGATTTAGTTGTTAAAAAAAAATATGTTGTAATTTTTTTTTAGGAAGGTTATAGGTCATTTGTTTAATTACGGTAAGAGGTGTCTCCTTCAACATCAAGGGTGGTGTAATAAAATATATTTTATAAGCATTTTGGTTTTTTTGGAATTGTAATTTTGTTACATTGCAAAATAATAAAGAAGACAACACCCACTCTGGGAAGGATTTATTTAGTGTTTAGACAAATATTCATGGAGTTGGGCCTATGAAGCAATCTCTAGATCCTCTAGATAAAGTTTTGCTTATCATTTCCCTGTTCTTGAGACATATAATCTTTATGTAATAGCAATTGACCGTTTTTAAAATTTTGAGATGTGTGCTATTGAATTACAATTATCATTTCATTATCATTTATATTGCAACTTGTAAAAAAGGAATTTCTTTGGTTTTGCCTTAAATTTCTCACCTGTCCAATCTATTGGATTGGAATTATAGATCTATCTATTACGATCATGTATTTATTTTAGAAGCAAGAGCCTTAAACCACTCAAACTTAGCATGGGATAACATTTCTGTCTTTTGTTTGGATGATGATTGAGAAAATGCACCATGTCATCTTCTTACAACTGTGAATAGTGTGGGTTTTTATTCTCACACTAGCAAATGATGTGTAACATGTATAGTTTCTAAGCTAATTGAGAGTGTCTGAATTTTGAAACTTTTACATCAACTAAAAACATATTCATCCAATTCAATATCATATCTTTATTTTTATTTCACTTCAAATGAGGAAGGATTTCACAAGATAATGTGTCTTTTAATTATTTAATACTCTTCATCATAGATATCAATTACTTTCTTTAATTTATTAAGGTACGAACATAAATTATGACTAATTTCTCTTGATTTTAATTATTTGATAGTTTTTATCATAGATATCAATTGCTTTCTTTATTTTATTAAGGTACAAACATATTTTATGATTAATTTCTCTATCATTAAGAAGGTTGTGCATGGCTAAGAGAGAATCACCCTAAATTGAGGTAAAGCCATTGAAATATTTTTATTACACTAAAAAGAAATGATAATCTGGTCTATTAGTCCATTAATGCAACATGGAAAAGTTTCCAAATACAATAATCATTAGTTAAAATCATTCCAACTAACTTCATTTCCCATTTTCTCATTAAAAGTAGGTGTTGGGATGTGCATTGCTTGTGATTCTTGTATCATGAGTGTTAATTGTTGGGTGAATATTTTGTCGACCAGCTAACTGGTGAGCAAAATAGTTCTTATCACCACAGCATAGGGAGATTGGTCATCCAAAGTTGTAATTTTACCACATCCAATGGGGGAAAAATCTCTCCTCTCATCAAGGGGAGGTTCCCTATAAATACGTAGGTGTTATATACTATATAAATAAGCAGAAAATAACACATGGGGGCAGAATAAACCATCCATCTCTCTTTTTTCAGAGATGATGCTCACAGACAAAGGAGAAAATCTTGGTGGAAACATTGAAGGCACTTCTCTTCTTTCAGAAGTGTTCCTTCAAGAAACAGTAGGAGTTTTTTCAGGTAGTAAAAGTAACTAATGGCAAAAGGGTGCAGTAACCAGCAAGATGAAACGGAACACAAAGTTTTCACCTCAACTGCCCAAAGAGTATATCACAAAGGATAATGGGGGCACAAAGTCATCGCAGAAGCCTCAACACAGACTGAAAACAAATGTGAAAGTGCAAAGTCTTCCCCATAGTTGATTTCAAGACACTTTACTAATTACTTTCACTGGTTCTGCTTGTCAAATTAAATAAATAAGAATACTTCTAGGAAACAGACATAAGAATAATCTCCTAAAATGGTACAAGCCAAAACAACACAATGTCTGCAAACAACTTGCTTTCTCATTCAGATAAAATGAAATGAAATTACAATCTGAGCTCAAAGTCTCAGTCTTCTTCTTTCAAATGGGCAGAGTTTCCCTCCTATAAAAATGAAAAGTCTCCATTTACAAATGAGAGATATTACAATTTTATAGCAACTATGCAAGGATTGGCACTTTTTTCCATGGGATGGCCCATGTGCATTTCGAGCATTGGGAAGAGGAAGCCGCTTGATAGATAATGTTGTGTCAGCTCTTATTTTGACTTTTAGGGGTTTAGAACATAGGCCACAGCATTTGTCTACAAATAAAACCGCTCTTTTCAAGGCATTCATGTGGCTTGTCTACTCATCAATGTAAAGTGAAGAAAAATGGGTCGCGTCGTTCACTGTTCATGCCTCTTGATGACCAATTCACAAACACTGTGTCAACCACTGGAGTAACTCCTTGAGTCGACACCTTCCTTCGCCACTTGGACTATTTTGTCTATTTTTGCACTTGGCTCTTTTGCCCCTTCCTGGCTTTGTCTTCCTTCTGGTCTTAAGCCTTTGAATTTATTCGAGTATCCCTTTAAATTTGACGTCCACGGGACCGTCAATGGTCGCTAGCTGCTTGAACCATGTTGAACTTTTGAACCTGTGAACCATTGAACTTTGAACTCTTTTGGTTCAAGGTTCAATCGGTTCATTAGTTCTTTGATTATGCTTGCTGCTTGTTCTTCCTAAGCACTTTAGTCTTTATCGTGCTTGGTTGAACCTTTGAACCTGTGAACTCGTTGAACCATTTGGTTCAATGGTTAAATCAGTTAATTCTTTAAAGCTCTTTATGTCTTTATTAAGCCTTTGGAATGTCCCAAAGGGAAGGTGTCCCTTCAAGTCCTTGGAAAAGGTCCTTTTTCTGATGCCAAGTGTCCCTTGCAAGGGTATCTACCCTCTGGGATTTTTCATGTGACCTTCAGGCTTTAACTTCCCTGGCATGTTCTTGCATCTTCGGCGAGATTTTCCTTCATATAAAAAGCTTGAAAGAATTCCTTTGGACAAAAAGTTTGAAGGAAAGTTCATGTTACTTAGCCATTCACTCTTTTCCATTTCTTCAAACTTTTTCTCTGAGTGAATTCCTTCAGACAAAAAGTTTGAAGGAATTTTGTCTTTTCTTTGACCTTCGAACCAATGTTGTCTACCCTCCGCAAGGGCACTTGTCTCTTTTGCTTTGGGGTAGCCTCTTGAACCTATCGATTGAACCAACCGGTTGAACTAACTTTGAAATCGCCTAAGTGTTGAGAGCTTGCTTCTTTCCTGCAGAGTCCGTAGAAATCAACATGCAAAGCTCGTAGAACTTGGCCTGCAGAGTCCGTATATTTTCTTCTCATAGAGTTCATAGATTTTTGGAAAATCTTTGAAAAATGAAGACCTTGAATGCTCAGAACAATTTTTGGAAAATGGGAGAGAGAATTTTGGTTTGTGCAGGGCCAAAATAGTCCGTAGGTTGTCCCAAAAATGAGTGGCATTTTTTGGAGACAATAGCTTGCTCTACTTGGGAAACTACCTTCAGTTGGAAACTTGAAACACAACTGAGGGGAGGAAAAACCAGAATCTCTAGTGCCTTGAAGTGTGCCATTGGGATATGGAGTCACGCTATCCAAGAAGAAAGTCTCTAAAAATGAAAACAAACAAATAAAATAGAAACAAAAGACTATACAAATATACATATGTATAGGGGAACTCATCTGGTACTTCATGAATGGAAGTACTTCAGATGCTGCCTCATGAGAGGCAGTGAAAATGGTGCTCTATCTTGATAAACCAGCAAGAAGCCATTTTCTCCCCAGAATTGGTGGTGGGTGAATGGAACTCTCCTCTAGGAAACCAATTTTTTGTGTCTTCCTTTTGGTTTTCTCTTCTATCCCCACAGTAAGACTTGACTTTAATCTGAAAACCATGAATCTTTGCTCTCTTGGCAAAGAGTTCCTTTTCCTGATTTTGATGCACATCAGCATGGTCCATTACCATAATTGGTTGCTCTTCTGGTTCAGTCCAGCACATGATTTGATTATTCCCATTCAACACCTGCCAATGATTGGCACCATCAGGCATACTTTGTGTTGTTCTGTCTAAACCAATTCCTAGATCGTCACCTACAGGATTTTCATTTGCTAAAACATGAATGTCTTTTGTAGACAAAAAGTAATTACCCCTGCCTGAAGACTCAAACAAAATTTGAGCTTCAGGCCTTGATGTCTGAGTAATGACATATTTTGCCTCCTTCTCAGGAAGCAACCTCTGCATTACACCTTTCACAAGGATTATTGCCTGAGACAAGTCCATGCTTAATTCCCCTCCAACACCCTTGCAGAAGTTTCACCCAAGAAGGATGCCATATGATGCTGAGACGTCAGTCACTAGGACAGTCATCTTGATTCGCTTTTCTGGAAAAGTAGCAAATGCAAATTGGGCATCTTTAATTTGCCCTAGTAGTGGCACTTATTTGTTCTCCATGGAGAAACATCTCCAAAATGTCTTGGTCAGTGTGAGACCCAGAGATTCTGCCACTTTAGCAGGCATGACATAGTCTGAAGGCCCGAAATCAATGATGTAATTATTAAGCTAGTGACCATTTATCAACAGGGAAACATAGAAAGGCTCTATTTTCCCAAGAAAGCACATGAGTCAAACTATGCAAAGTTTAGATTGTCAAAGCGTAAGCTCACTGCGTATATGGATTAGGGTTTATTTGCATTACCTCCCCGCCTAGAATAATCTCAAGTAATTTTTTTTTCAATGACATTATTTGCATGGCTTCACGATTTAGGAAATGGAAATGCATTTTAGAATAATCAATAATATTATATTCATTATTAATTAGTTGAATTATTCATTATTAATTAATTGAAGAATTTTAAGGAATATATTAAATGTGTCGTGATTAACTCAAATATTCAATAAAAGTTGAGATGATTGAGTAAATATATAGAGTTTGAGATTTAAAATATAAATAATAAATAAATGTAGAATTTAAAAAATTGAGATATAAATTTAGAATTCAATTTAATTAGGATTTTTATATTTGATATTTAGGAGGGATAAGTTTATAGACGTTCTTTATGTTTTTAGTAGTTTTGAGTCAAATGATGGGGTTTGTTTTAACCCTAGATCAAATTGAGTAAAGATATCTCTTGAATTCATAATAATAAGTCTAGGATTAGAACCTAAAACACGATTATAAAAGTAAACACATGTTGTCATGATATATTTATGCTCACATTTCAAACTTTGGGTTTAGTAAATCTCATATAATTTTAGTGTTTAAACTTCCAGTTAACACCTACACCACAACACAAAAACAATGGAATTAGGCTAAAGTGAGTATCATAGTTTAATTGGAAAGTTTATAAGAATTAATTTTGGCATGTTCATGGTTGCCTAACTGAAAATGGTGCATATGACTGCAATAGTGTTATTTATTACATCAAATTAAGGCTTGGATCACCACTTCATGATGTTAAATGATATGAAAATACTTCAAAATATTCAATACACCCTTGTGATCATGTTTTATATGCCCCATGCATGTACTTCACCATAACTGCAAGTAGGAATGAGCAAGAAGTTGACTGAGTATAACAATGGACTCCAAGTTTGTTCCAAGCATGATGTAGTGATATCCAACATGGAGGAAAGTGATAAATATAATATTTTAATCATGAAAATTAAACCATAAAAATCCATTGGAGCCATTAATAAAGCATGAGAAACCATAAAATGGTGGAAACATGTCTATCATCCCACATGAGACTAATTTGCAAACCTAAAGTGATTGGATTATCAAATAAACTTGGAACGTGAAAAAAATCATGGAAATAATATCAGGTGGAGTTTAAAATATTTTAAAACAAACATAATCAACCATTTTGTATGGACCTACAAAAAAAAGAGCAAAACCTATAGGGTGCATGAAACAACAAGAAGAAAAGTATAGTCAACTTCGTGAGGATGGTTCATGAAGCACAAACCACCATTATTCAAAATCTTTATGTGGAAATGAATTTATTTGAGTTTAATTTAACCTATAAAAGGAATTTTGGATGAATCCTCATGAGCTATCCATATTAAGCACAAACTTGAAGGTCACTTTTACTTGACAAGAAGATTGAAAAAGGGGCAAAATGGTTTTGGACCAAAAATGGCACTTCCAGAGCAAAAAAAATGTATAAATAATCTTGGAGTGGTGGAAGAGACATTCTATGATCATCTCCCATGTGGCACACTTCCCCATGGGCTGTAAAATTTTCAAACTCTAATTGAAATTATCTCCAAAAAAATTTCAAATACCCTGCAATATGTAGGTGAAATTATCTCAAGGCTTATCTATTCATCTTCCAAAACTTTATTCCTCTTTTCCAATGTCTGAAATAGAAACATAAAAAGTGACGTCTAACATTTATTTCCATCTTTAATGATTTATAAGGTTCCTTCATCTTGATCAAATTTGATGGTTATGATATAAAAGATATAATGACTGAGATGGAGGATTCATCCTCAATGATTTTAGGTCATATGAGGATTATTATTCCTCCTTTATAATCACTTTTACAAATGAGTGAGACAAATTGAAAATAGATATAAGTAGTGAAATAACATATGAACTAGGCCTTGTGATTTGTTAGAATCACTTGAGGGTCCCTCTTGAACCATGTTGAGAGTTCATATGATTTTTTCAAGACATTTGTTATTCAAACCCACCTCTTTTTATTCTAGTTTCCATTATATAACTTGTCCCAATATGGACACAATGTGTTCATACAAATTTTTAGGCTTGTTAAGACCCCATAGGCCAGTTAGAGTATTCATGGAGATTTACTATACAACTTTTAAATTTATCTTCATATTTTTAAATCATGTGATTTTATTTTGATGCATTTAACTTTTCATGCCATGAATATGGTTGGCTATTAGGTAGAGTAGTTACATAGAATGTGCATAGTACATTCTAAAAAAATGACCTATTTTTATGTGGTTCTAGTGATGACATATTCGACATGAAAATAGTTAACAATCATATCAATATTGGGTAGGGGAAACTCATCCTTGGGATAATTATTTTTCATATTTATAAATTTAGATAAAATGTGTGTGTTCATTATGTTTTCAACAAGGATGATGTTGTAAATCTAAGGTGAACAATATATGGGTCATATAAAAATTATATTTAACCAACAAGTAAAATATAATATGAATACTTATAATCTTTTTCTTAACTATTTTAACATCGATATGGATAACTAAATTACGAATCACTAAGGATTGAATGATATTGGGAACATTATATTGGAACTAATGTCAACATGGTATTTATCTTATTGTCATGTAAATAATACACTAATTACTAAAAATTTATGATATTCTTTAGTGCCATAATTTAATTCACTTTTAGCTTCATTAATTAACATGGATGGGTCCTTAATATATAGAGTAGTAAATAAACAATACAGACCATATTGTGAGATTTCGTCATCGATAAGGGAATTATCAAATTGGCCAAAATATGGATGGTAGGTAATTTGATGAGGGGATATTGATTTATGATGGTGTTAAGAATAAATCAAAAATTAATGTAGATCAATTTAATATAATCATAATAATAATAGATATGACTAGAGATGCATAAAGAACATAAATAAGCATCCATAATAAGAAGTCCAAATTTAACCTGGTTCACCCAATGTTGGCTACAACCACAAAGAAACACTTGCTCAAATTTTATTGCAAGCCATAAGAGTATAATCCACTCTTAGATCTATGTTCATGCAGTAATATGTCCCTTCTACTTGCATTGACGAGGACATCATTTTTATTTTTGAGGATCATCTCACCCTAATGTGCTAGTAGACCCTTGTTTTTGGCCATTATACCAGTAGTTTTCTATGTCATGAGTATTGGATCAAAAGATATGACACTATTTCTTCAACTTCTGAGATTTCTGATGTCGAGACTATTTTTGTTGCTATTGTTTCTATGGATTTTTATTTGAAGGCCCTTTTCTAGACTTTTGACCTTATTGCCTCTTTGAGATAAGAACTAAATCTTCAAACTCAACTTGAACTGATTTGATAGCTTCTTCTTGCTGCAATAGGTTCATAAGCTCTTTGAATGATATTGATTATTTGGTGACATTTAGTGTCATGATAAAAATATATATTTAGAAGGTAGTGATCTCAAAGTAATCTGGTCCAAGATATCATCTTCTACCTTCTCACTAAGTGCTTGTAACTATGTTCATATTTCAGCCACTCAATGTAAGAATTCCTCAACTTTCTCATCGAACTCCATGGTGATTGTGTGAAGTCTCAATTATAGATGGAGGATCTTCATCTTATTCTTTGCCTCGTATATGATTTCTAACTTGTCCCATACTACCTTTGGATCGTCAATGTCCCTGATATGTGGTTAGATATCATCAATGATGCTTAGCATGATTAACATCAAGGCTTTAGCAGTAGCCTTATCATACTTTGCACATGTATTAGGATTGGTGGGAACTTGCTCATCTCCTATCATGATTCCCCATATTCCTTCAAACTTGAAGGATCATGTGCATCTTCATTTTCCACGTAGCATAATTTGGCCCTTTAAGAAGCTAGGCATTTGATAGAAGTAACTTTGGAGCAAACATTGAAAAGAAAAACAAATTTTAATTTTATTATTATAAAAGAGAGTTACAGTCTTACTGACAAGAGAATCGAGTTTGGAGATGATAAAAATATTGATGTGCTAAAATACAATGACATTTTTGGGATGTTTAACCTCATCTTCAGTATCAACATCGTATCCTGCTTCGAGTTCTACTTGGATTTTCTTGGCTTGGTAGCATACATCGAAAACGAAGTACTCCAGAAGACCTTTGTAGATTATTTCATCAAATCGAAGATTTTATCACTCTTTAGGGGTTTTTAGGAGGGTAAAAGAAAAACCAATGCTAATGTCAATGTGGTATTCTAATGCCTTTAAGTCTCCATTATTACTTTCAGCTATTGCAATGCTCTCTTTTACACTGGATGTTCACCATCCTATGTAATTTTGATGCTCTTACTTTATGTTCTTCTTGGGCATGACTTTAATACCTTAACCGATATGCCTTCTCTTCTGCTTCATAATACTAGATGCCTCTATCTTTTAATAACTCCTTCACAATGCTTCTTCATCAATCACTACTTGCAAATTTCTAAAATCTTCTTTTTTCTTTTTTCTTTTTTCTTTTTTATTTTTAGTATGTTGATGGATTGCCTCCTCCAAATGCTTTGATCAGATTTTCAATGCTCTAACTTCCAGTGTCAATCAGGTAAATACACAGGTAGCACCTATATGGCAACCTCACTTCATACTTTTCCTTAGAGGTCTGTTGTATGGCTACATGTCCCAACTAATTTAGCTACGTCGATAAAGCCACAAGACCTTATTTTTGTATGTAGATTACATCAAAACTTTGTTTAAAGTTTCAAAAGCTTTTTCCAGCAGATTTCTTTACTTTTTATCTTCACATTCACTAACAAGTCAAAGGCTTTACTGGTTTTGATTGCTCACTGCATTAGACTTTGCTACAAGTGAGTTCCTCCCTTCATCTATTGTACCAAGCTTTCATGCCATGATCTGTTGTTCTCTTCCTCATGCTAATTTGTTGTTGTATGTTATTGATCAGATAGGCTACTACATTTCACTCTAGTTGTGTCAGACTTTTCTAGCAACTCTAATGGCTCTGATACCAAATTATTAGCAAACTAAAAATGTTTTTTTAATTAATCAAAGTTGTACATTACATGCATATTTATATATTGTGATGGGGTTTTCTAGACCTGTCAAACTAGGCTATCGAACCAACATTATCACCTATGTTGAGTTGTCCATGTTGATTCTAGAAAAATCACCTTAAAAATAATGTAATACTTATCAGTTGAGCTATCATGAGGGTTTGAGATGATGCACTATCACTAAAATTTATAACTTCAAACTGGTACATATTAGGCTTCCAAAACTTTCTTATCAATTTTAGGATGATTTGGTGTTTATTGCCATTAGGAATACTATAGGGAAATTTTGGACCATTGATACATTGACTATTATAAGGGCATTCCATGTATGCTCATATTTTAGTTTATGTATGTTTTCCCAAGGATCTTTCAGCTCAATTAAAGCTGAGGGTTGGGGAAAAAAGTTGTGTTTAATGCATAGATTTTGAAGAAACCATTGTTAGGTACCGAAGATGTTTTGAAATAGGGAATCTTTTTAATGACTGCCTAAACTTTAAGTTTAAGAAAACATTTTTATGGTGGAAGAAAGTATAAATTGAACTTTTAACAATTCTAGCTATAATTGGTAGTGGAAGCAATAGTGAGGGACTATATTTAGTCCTTAAGATCCCTTTGAAAGTAGTAGAACAAACCAAAAAAATGAGGTTGAGAAAATGACTAAGGAGGTGGGTGTTGTGTTACAAGAGAAGATGGATGGCAACACTGATAATAGATCATATTCATTAGTTTAGACTCCTCTAGAAGGATAAGGTTTGTTTGAGTTATTGCAAACACATATTCAAGTGGAATATCTACAAATATCCATCCCTATATTTCCATAACCTAAAGAGGAAGCACAATGGAAACCTTTAAGTACCAGAAAGAAAGAAAAAGGTAAAGATGGTTAAAAACTCATGACAATGTCTCTTAGATCTAACAAAGAAAATCATATGAGATATTTTTAGTTATTTTAGTTCTTGCTTAGTTTCGATGGCTGGGAAACAATTCTTATTGAGAATCTTAGCATGTGAAATTGTTTTCTTATTACTTGTTAGTTTTTCTATGGCTATATTTTATTCAGCTTTTATTTCTTAACCAGGGTCTGGTCCCTGGTTCAAAAACTCTACTTTTACCCTTAATACAAAAAACTTGTAAAATTGCTTGGGTGTATTATATTAGACTTTTAAATGGAATTCGTTGTGACATTGTGTACTTATTATCATGGTTAGACTTGAAAAAATTATGAATATAACAACCATGTGTAATTGTATTACTAGAAGTGAGTGGTGACCCCTAACCACATGTGTTGTGTTGTCTTTATGATATTTATTTACTTGATGATTGATAGTTTAAAATAAATTTATGATTCTATCATTGGGATTTAATTTTCTTATGACCCTTACATGTGACACTGTCCCTCTCCAATAACTATAAAACTACATATTTTTACCTATTTTTGTGTGTTTAAATTATAAGCATTAAAGTCATGAATAAAATAATTTTGTTAAACAAGAGAAATATTATTAATAAATAACATGTTTAGATTTAATAAGAACATTATAAGTAGTAGGATGCTAAGGAATAACATGATTATTAGAAGTAATAGTTTATTGATGTAAATTTAGCAAGATTATGAACTTAAGGAAAAATTATGTTAGACAAAATTTGAGTAATGATCATATATGGAGATAAGACTTGAAATTCAATGTATTTTATAACATTCATGATTCTTAAAATTTAGTGTGCATACTATAAGAGGCATTTCCTAACCTAAACATTAGGTCAAATTCACATCTTAGCATTAGATGGAGAAGAAATGTTTTATAAATTATCATTGGCTCTAGCATTTAAATGACCATTATCCACATAATATGGAGCATTTATGAACCATAAGAAAACAATTTTGATCATGTAATTATACATTGTGATCAAAAGCATCTTATTCATTTATTTTTAGAAAAGCATCTTGAGACCCATTGACATTATCATCATTGGTACTCAAAGATAAATTAGTGACAATCATGTATTTTATTAAATTACATTAAATTTTTATAGTATTTGACACATTTATCGATTCTATTTTGTTTATTAAGATTAAACTTATATTAACGAAAGGAATTTAAATAAGATATATTGTTTTTTTCTAAGCGTAAACATTATTAATTATATAATCTTATATATTGTTAATTTAGGTGGCATAAGTTAGAGTCAAACATGAAATATATGCACCACACAAAATAAACATAGTAGGAATTAAGATCAGCCACAATAAAATTTCATAGCTATGAAATATAGATCTATAGATAAACAAAGTAATCAAACGTCTTAGAAAGGGTTATGATTCATCATAAATAGAGAACTTGAGGAGTATACAAGAATAGGGTTCACTATTTATTATAATGAAAATAAATGAGTAAAAAACATATTGAAGGCATCATAAATACATGTCAGTCATTTAGATGAACTGAAAGAAAACCCTTCTCAATACAAGAAAATTGTATTTTTATGGTTTAAAAATTGACATGCGTAAAATTAAAACTATAAGTCATTTGGACGAATTGAAAGAACACTCATGTGTGTTTTAAAGCTCTATAATTTCATCTTGGAGCATGTCAATTTAATGTTAAAAATAAATATGTGACATACACTATGGTAGCGGATCCTAAAATTCAACCTTTTTAGTGAAGAGACAAGTTTTTATCCTCTAACTTACATTCAAACTCTAGGTGCAAGTCCATCACTTTGAACATGTCTTGATAGGCAAGTTACACATGGTCCCATGACCTTGATCTCCAAATCCACTTGGATTTATGTTTTCACTTCTATTTTGGAGTGTGAAAATGTTGTCAAACTTGAAGGGGAAGTATAATATCTCCATCTCTAGTGCTTTGTTGTTCAAAACTAACATTACCAACATGTCCTGGGTGGCAGATAACATCCAAGACTACATTTTTTTACTCCCATCATGCCCAATCGAGAGACCTACTACCCATTCTAGCCTCAAGAACATCCTTTCTATAATCATTGAGTCCTTATATTAAGCTTCTCTTAACTCCAAGAATATGAATTTTTTTACTAACAGTGTCAACTACATGAAGGTATAAGCTTATTTGCACTACTAACCTCTAAAAAAATTATTAGAAAGTAATTAAAATGAAAATTATATGTACTATCTATAAAATCAATAAAATTTATTAAAATTAAATACATCTACATTTGAGAACTCAACATGCCTTGGAATTTCAATACAATGAACCACTAGGATTTACTCTAATCTTGATGGTAACAATAATAGCTTCATGGTCTGACTCATAAACTTTCTATATATTCTTATTTAATGGCCTCCCATGATATTTGAATAATTAAATATTTGTTGCAAAGAACCAAATTCGAATAGTGTAGTATCTTCCTATATGTTTCAAAGTCTTCAAACAACCATACATCTATATTTTTGATAGAAAATTATTGAAACTAAGTCCCAATGACTACCAAAGACCCAATGGGGAAGTCAGTTTTTCTAGTGTCAACATTTTCTCTATCTGTAAATGGGGAAGTCATTTTTTTCCTCTACACACTGACATAAATAATAATTTATTCCATCTTCATTGCCCTCTTCACCCATGATTTCAAAAACATGCCCTATCCAATCACCAAATTAAGAATGCTACCATATTTGTAAAAAACGTAAGAATAATAGAAATTATTTCATGTTGCAGAAGAAGTGTATTTTCCAAAGGATGCTCCATACTCAACTAATGAGGGAACATCAAATCCTTAATAATCCATGACACTCTCATATTTTACCCATCATAAAAATCCATCAAAATAAATTAAGTGTGCTAATGACAATATTTTGTTTTGGGTAAACAATGGAAAATTTAATACTTATTTCGGATCTTGGTCTATGTTTACTTTGAGAGAATGCAATGCAAGAGGACCAGATGCATATGTTGCAATTGTGAAAGTTAAATAAATAAAATTAAAAACATCCTTAATACCCATGTAATTTTTTACTTGAATATACTCCCAATGTAATATTAATATGAAATGTAATACTATAATGTCGGCTTTGTTTTGTTTAGTAAATAAGGAAACAATCTTCGGCTGATTATAATGCTTGTGTTTTAGATGTGCACGAGGGAACATCAAATCCTTAATAATCCATGACACTCTCATATTTTTAGTTCCACTAGGGAAACATCTACCTACCCATCATAAAAATCCATCAAAATAAATTAACTTAAGTGTGTTAATGATAATATTTTGTTTTGGGTAAACAATGGAAAATTTAGTACTTATTTCGGATCTTGGTCTATGTTTACTTTGAGAGAATGCAATGCAAGAGAACCAAATGCATATGTTGCAATCGTGGTCGTTAAATAAATAAAATTACAAACATTCTTAATACCCATGTAATTTTTTACTTGAATATACTCCCAATATAATATTAATACGAAATTTAATACTATAATGTCGGCTTTGTTTTGTTTGGTAAATAAGGAAACAATCTTAAGCTGATTATAATGCTTGTGTTTTAGATGTGCACAACTCAATAAATATGACATATTGATACAAGAAAAATTGCATCCACCGTTTTGTATGATTTTTTCATTACCTATTTCTACGAAATATAATTGAAATGTTAGAATATTGTAGGTTTGACAAAGATCATATATCCCCCACACACACACAATATATATATATATATATATATATATATATATATACACACACACACACAAACATGAACACACACATATCTATTACACACACATGTGTGTGTGTTTTTATGTTTGTATATATGTATGTATATATACACATATAACACGCACACACGTACATATAAGTAAGTAATTAAAAATAAAAAATATAACATGTACTACCTATAAAATCAATAAAATTTGATAAAATTAAATATATTTAAACATTGAGAACTTAACATACATTAAAATTTTCATCCAACGAATCATTAAGATCTATTTTTATTTTGATAGCAGCAAAAATAGCTTTATGGTCTGACTCACAAACTTTATATCGATTCTTGTTTAATAGTCTCCCATAATATTTGACCAATTGAATATTTGTTGCAAAGAACGAAATTTGAATAGTATAGTATTTTCTTGTGTGTTTCAAAGTTTTCAAACAGCGATACATATGCAATTTTGATAGAGTATAGTCGAATCCATGTCCTAGTGACTACTACAGACTTAGTGGGATAGTCAATATTTTCTCCAGTTATAACTAGGGAAGTCAAAAAAAAATCTCTACATACCAATATAAATAGTAATTTATTCCCTCTTCATTGTCTTCTTCAACAATAACTAGAAAAACATGGTCTGTCCAATCACCACATTATGAATGTCACCAAATTTGTACAGAACGTAAGAATAGTTATAATTATTTCTTGTTGGAGAAGAAATATATTTTCAAGGGCATGTTCTATACCCAAGTAATCAACAAATGAAGGCACATCAAAATCTTTTGTAATCCATGAGACTCTCATATTGTCACTTCGCACGAAGTAAATATGTACTTGCCCATCATAAAAATCTATAAAAAATGAACTTAAAGTGTGTTACTTACAATAATAAGGAAACGATCTCTGGTTGATGATAGCGCTTGTGTTTTAGAGGTGCACGCTCAATAAATATGATATATCGATACAAGGAAAAGCGCGTCCAGCATCTTGTATGACTTTCCCATTGCCTCTTTATGCTAACTATAATTAAAATGTTAGAAAACGGCAAGTTTGAAAGAGATCTAAAATGGCGGATGGGAGTAGAGGTGGTAGCAGTAGAGTATAGCATCTCGAACAATTTCCAGGTGACACGAGAGCGTTTGAAGAAGCATATGAGCAGGCAGAGTCGAAACCAACTCTGAAGACAGGCATGCCAATGTCCTTGATCGGACTGTAAATTATGTGAACAAGCTCTCTCTCCTTTGTCTTGCAGGCCCATGTCCGCCATTTTAGATCTCTTGTCAAACCTGCAGTTTCCTTACATATTTGATCATTTGTTTTCTATTTGATTATGAAAGGAACTCATATTTCATTGTATATTGAAGCAACAATACAATATTGATGATGTGTAGGTAATATATTGAAGTTATATATATATAATAATAATAATAATATTTGTTATATATAAAATAAATATATACTATATTTAATATATATTAATAAAATATAATAATATTTAATTATCATAAAAATATTATAATATATTAAATTATATAGTTAATTAATTAATTAATATTGAAATTATATATAATAAAATAAATTACTCTATATATGATATGAAAATAATATAATAATATTAGTTATGATATTATACTCCATTGATATAATAAACAATTGACTTCTCATCTATTCCAATTTCTGCCGCATCCTTCAAAATCAAATAACATTTGACTTCTCGTCTATTCCAACTTTATTGAATTTCACGGTTGGAAAATGAAATTACAGTCATACGGCCAACAAATTTACTCTCCACTTACCACTCACGAGTCACCTGTAATAAAATGAGAATAAAATTTATAGCCCACAGGGAATACCTCCCCACCGCCCCAACACGTGTCACAAAATGTCTGGTTGAATATACTACTTCAACATTTGCGGCTATATCTAAGATGAATCTAACTATACTTCTGTAAACATAGAACACTTCATCGTAAAAATGATTAGCATGAAATTTGGATGGATGGTTGAAGGATTTGATTTGACACTTTGAAAATGAAGCCCTGAAAAACATCTTACCAAACTGCTACAGAACAAAAGTAATGAGGCTTTTGGGTGATGGAATGGTATGACTAGAGACATCTTGGAATAATAAAATAGACAAAACACATGTTTTAAAAATAAAATAATACAAAACAAAATATAAAATTTAGTGTTAATAGGTTGTTTTTTTTTTGCTTACCTCTCATTTGTAGCGGTAATATTGATTCCTCAAGTTAATGGGCAATCGTAGTATGTTTTCTCCTCTTCCAAGCACAACACAAACATGGTTTGGTATAGAGAAGGGTAGAAAAACATGCAAATATATTTTGATGCCCACAGGGTTAGTGATTTTTTTGTTTTGTTGCGAGTAAACATAACATGTACACATTATGTTTACTAAACAAAACACATATATATTTAGGTTCATTAATCCTGAGCTTAGTTTGAAATAAAGTGTGCATTCTAATAAATGTCCACGAAATTTGCCCCCAAGTTTATGCACTTACCACCCATATATATGTAATTAGAGCCAGTATTGTTGTAATGTATATGAGGTGAACTTTGAGAGTAATACTTTTCTCTTTAATGCTTAGCATATCAAGTAGAATTACATGACATTCATCTAGTCCTTATTTTGGTACAAGATGCATCTAAAATATGTTACAAATCCTTAAAATTAGAGTTATAATAATTTATAGTGCACCTTGACTTGAATCCTTTTGATAAGTCATCATTGAAATGCCTCTACCAATTCTTGTCTATATAAGCATTTGAAACTTTGATTAGGAACCTATTGGCATGCTAAAAAAAACACACACACACACAAGAACAAATAGTCATGGGTCCAAACACAAACATGAAATGAAAAAGGGCAGAACTTCCCACCAAAATATAAGGGATGGAATTAATGGCCGAGGCAATTTGTATAAGGCAAATTTGACCCAACAGAAGAAGGGGGATAAGATGAAGAGGGAGTACACAAAATGTGTCTAAGTACATACAAAACTAAGAGGAGATGGGAAAATGAAGAAAGTGGCAACAAATGATCACACAAAGAAGAGAGGAAGATAAAAGCATACAAAAAATACCAATAAGACCCTAATCTAGACCAATGGACCATTTGCATAAAATGACACCAAAAACATTTCAATATAAGCCATTTATGAAAATTATGTGATGTTTTACTCTGAAGTGGATGCTTACAATATTTTATTTTGAATAAGCACACACTGTAAAGTGGGGCATAGTGTAGTGTATTGAAATTTCCCCATGGACATTTTTATGTTAATTTATATATATGCTTTGCAAATTTATGTATATATACATTTTTTGGTCCAAATTAAGTGATATTGTTTATTTGGTCGACTTACAAAGCCTAGAACTCCCTTTGTGTATTTGAGCATTCTCTACATGATCTTTTTATCTATTTGATCCCGTTATTTAGACCATATTGTATGGTACTCACAATTTATGTGGACTCAACTATATGATTGAAATAGTTGTTCCTCATTCTCATTTTGGCCAAATAGGTATGTTTTTCTCTTTCTATATTTTTCATGTTGGAAGTCAACACGTGCACCAATATTGTGAAACTTAAATTCAAACTCACTTATAAATACACAAGTGGTATACTTTATTGGATCATTGATAGTATATTTAGCATTTAACATTATTTTTTCTATGAAAGGCATAATTTATTATCTCAAGGTTCTTAAAATATTATATGTTTTACTTCATGGGATTTAATTATGAGAGGTGTAATTAGTGGACATTAGCCACCCAAATCTTAATGCATGACTTAAATCTTTTTCTTCTTTATTTAATATTAGGTCAAAGTTTTAGCTTTTCTAGGTATATAGGAGTCAGAACATGAGATTTGAGGAAAATGAAGGCAAGGATGTGAAGAGAAAATTTGGGAAAACAAAACTTAATTCTCAAACATTTTTTTTGGATTGTACATTGTTTAGATTAAAGTGTAAAGATCTTGTAATTCTCTTTGATGAGGTGTAAAAATAATTTTTAAATGCTTGTAAATTTCAATTGTATATTTTTAGATTCAAATTCTTATGATAAGAATTGTACAACATTATGCAAATAAATATATTATTTTTATTATTTTATATTAAATATATTATTATTCTATTTATTAATTATAAAATATTAACATATATTTTGTTTATGATGATACTTCAATAAATGTAATTAATTTATTAACATACAAAATTTTATTTTGTTAGGTTTAACTTAATTTTAATATTAAAAATATTTATGTTTGAAAAATAGTTGTATAAAAATATAAAAAAATAATTTTCATTTATTAAAATTAATTTATCATCAAAATTATAATTATAATTAATTTAAAAAATTATTTGAGAACCATACAATAATCCAATCATATTACCATTTTTTTTAAAAATCAAATTAAAAATTGTTACGCTGTTATGTAATTTTCTGATAGTGAAATTTGCGCTGATGGAGTTGAGAGAGACTTTCTGTAACTTTCTGTACTTTTATTGCATTATGAACGAAATTAAAGGTGGCATGGAAGCGATCGTAGTTACGAAACTTCTTTATTTGGAAATCCGTATCTTTTCCCTCAAACGCTTAATTGGATTCAAGTATTCTTCCATAATGACGGTGGTCATATTAGCAAAGCAGAACCTGAACCTGAACCTGAGTTTGACTGAATTACAAGAAAGTCAACTGCTGCATGCTCCAACATCGACCAACGGTTACGGAAGCGGAAGGGGAAAGCAGGAAGGGAGAAGGGACAAAGAAGTTACTGAGGAATTAATTTAGGTACAAAGAAAAATAAAATTCAACCTTGGAGAAGTGCTTCCCTTCAAAGACAAGAGCAGAGCAGAGTCGAACACATGCAAACTTTAGATTGTCAAACCGTAAGCTCGCTGGGTATACCGATTAGGGTCTATTTGCACTACCTCCCCACTTAGAATAATCTCAAGTAACTTTTTTTCCAATGACATAGTTTGCATGACTCCAAGATTAAGGAAATTGAAATGCGTTTCAAAAAAATCAATAATATTATATTCATTATTAAGTAGTCGAAGAATTTTAATGAACATATTAAGTGTGACGTGATTAATCTCAGTGTGTTGAAAAGTGATGCTGAAGTGCAGTTCAATCAATTCTATTTTTAGACTATTAGTGTAAATTCAGTTTGTATGAACGGTGTTTTGTGGAGCTAAATTTAGACAGTTAATTTTTAGTTAATATATTTTTTAGAAAAAATAAAGCTTTAGAAAGGCTAGAGTTAGTTTTAGTTGCTATTACATGCAAATTATTAGTTAGATAAATTTAAAATATTTTATTCAATAATTAGAAAAGTATGTTCACATGCAATTATATTAATACATTGTAATTGATCTTTATTTTCACGAAGAAGGAGAATGATTCCAATTTTTTGAAGAAGAAGCATTTTTTTATTTTTGCAACTCTTATCTCTTCTGTATTATGAATATTGCATATATTTGGCTATGATTTAATTTTATTTAAAAATTCTCTATTGGGTATCAGAGCAGGGATTTTTCTTTTCGGTTAAAGATTTAGTAGTTGGAATTTTGCCAAAAACTTTATCATGTCAAATTTTAACTCCTTGCCCATTCCAGAATTTGATGGAAATGAGTATGATTATTGGTGTATCAAAATGATGATTTTTTTGATAGGAAAATATTTGTGGGAGATTATTGAATTAAGTTATGCAGAGTCAGCTGATTGGAATGCCCTCACAGCAAATGATAAAACAACTAAGAAGGAGGCTAAGAAGAAGAATGGTCAAACTTTATTTCATATTTAAATAGCTCTAGATAAGAGCCTAATTCTGTGAATTGCATAAGCAAAGACAACAGAGTATGCTTGGAAGACTCTAAAAGAAGCTTACCAAGGTAGTGATCAAGTCAAAGTTGTCAAGTTACAGACATTGAAGAGAGAATTTGAGAATTTAAAGATGCAAGAAGTTGAAAGTGTGAGTACCTATTGTGTCAGAGTAAAATATGTGGTCAATAAAATGGCTACACTTAGTGAAATTATGAACAATGAGGTTGTGATCAAAAAAGTGTTGAGGACTCTCACACCAAGGTCGAACCATGTTGCCATAATCATAGAAGAAAGCAAGAATTTGTCTACCCTTCAATTTGATCATCTAGTTGGATCTTTGATGTCTCATGAAGAAATATTGAAAGATTCATTTGGAGAAAGTGATGAGAAAGATTTTTCCTCCAAATTATAAATCACAAAGAACGAAAATGCCAATAGTAGCATCAAAAATAATCAAGGCCAAGGTAAAGGTCAAAATCAGAATTACTCAAGAGGAAATAGAGGCAGAGGTGGTTTCCGAGGAAGAGATGGTTTTAGAGGAAGAGATAGAGGACGATTTGATAAAAGAAATATCCAGTGTTATCATTGTAACAGGTATGGCCACTTTAATTATGAGTGTAGATTAAAAGAAGGTAATAATGGTAAAAGCATTCATTATACTCAAGAAGGTGATGAGAATCCTCCAGATAATTTATTTTTATCTTATGACAAAGCTGAAAATATTTCTAAAGATGTTTGGTATTTAGACTCGGGATGTTCTAACCACATGTCAGAGAATGAAAAACTTTTTTCTATAATGGATAAAAGTTTTAAATCCAAGATCAAACTTGGTGATGACAAATCATTGGAGGTTGTTTCAAAAAGAGCTATGGAAGTCCATACAAAAGAAGGTATGAAGAGTGTTAAAGACATTTATTAAACTCTAAATTTAAACCATAATTTGTTGAGTGTTGGACAATTATGTGAGAAAAATTATAAATTTGTATTTGAAAATCAATAATGTATAATTTACGATAAGAATCAAGGAAATATGGTGGTAATAGTTGTGCCTATGACAAAGAATAGGATGTTTCCATTGAAGTTTGGTGAACATAACAAGAACCTTGTCAATATGGCATATGAGGATACAAGTTGGTTGTGGCATCTCAGGTATAGGCATTTAAATTTTCATAGCTTGAAGATTCTAACATCAAAAGCATTAGTTTCTAGTTTACCTAAGGTTGAAGAGCACAAGGAAGTTTGTGAAGGATGTGCTAAAGGAAAACATGCAAGAGAGAAATTTCCAAAAGGCAATCAATGGAGGGCCCATTATCCACTCCAGTTAGTTCATTCAGACATTTGTGGTCCTATGCAGACAAAGAGTTTGGGTAAGTCATCATATTTCATTACTTTTATTGATGATTACTCATGACAGTGTTGGATTTTTTTTTGAAGACCAAAGGTGAAGCTCTTGAGACATTTAAGAGGTTTAGAGCCCTTGTATAAAATGACAAAGGGTGCAAAATCAAATGCCTAAGGACTAATCATGGAGCAAAATTTTGTTCAAAAGCCTTTCAAGGTTATTGTGATATGCATGGCATTAGAAGACAACTCACCACTGCATACACATCTCAACAAAATGGTGTAGCTGAAAGGAAGAATCCTACAGTGGTGGAGATGGCATGAAGCATGCTACAAACAAAAGAATTAAGTAATTCTTTTTGGGGAGATGCAGTTGCTACAGTAGTATATATATTCTCAATTAGAGTCCCACTAGTGCACTTGACAAGATGACTCTGTATGAAGCCTGGTATGAAAAAAAGCCAAATGTTAATTATTTCAAAGTTTTTGGCTGCTTAGTCTATGTTCATGTTCCTGATCAAAAGAGGCAAAAATTAGATCCCAAAAGTGAGTCATGTATTTTTGTTGGATATAGTGAGGAAAGTAAGGCTTACAGGTTATATAATCCTCTCACTAATAAGCTTATTGTGTCAAGAGATGTGATTTTTGATGAAGGGGGAATTTATGGTCATCAAAAAGGCCATATGGAGAAGTCAAAATCTATTTTAAATGAAGTTATTATGGATGATATTGATCATGGGAATCCCACTAATATTTCTATTCCAAGTGCTACAAATCCACCAAGTAACCCCTCATCTAGTTGTTCAATTCCAAGTGTAATTCTAGATTCAAGTCCTAGTTCTACAAGGAAGGTAAGAAGATTGAGTGACATTTATCAAAGAAGTTCAAATCAAGCACATGAAGAAAATCCAAGAGGTGAGACACTAAATTTTTCTTTACTTACTAAGACAGATTTTGAACCATCATGTTTTGAAGATGCATATACTAATGGGGTTTGGATGCAATCAATGCAAGAAGAGATGGATCATATTCATAGGAATGACACTTGGGAGCTTACAAAGCTTCCACATGACAAGAAGAAGATTGGCACCAAATGGGTCTACAATACTAAGTGTAACAGTGATGGAAGTGTTGAAAGGCATAAGGCGAGATTAGTTGCTAAAGGCTACACATAAAAGTATGGCATTGATTATGAAGAGACATTTTCACCAGTAGCAAGACAGGAGACCATTAGAATGCTGATTTCATTAGCAGCTCAAAAGAATTAGAGCATCCATCATATGGATGGGAAAAGTGCCTTCTTGAATGGGTACTTAGAAGAAGTATTTGTGGAACAACCACAAGGTTTTGAAGTGCAAGAAAAATAAAATCATATCTACAAGTTAAAGAAGGCTTTGTATGGCCTCAAACAAGCACCAAGAGCATGGTATGCTAGGATTGATGGATATTTTCAAGAGAATAGCTTTCAAAGAAGTAAGAGTGAACCTACCCTTTACTACAAACAAAAAGGTAATGATATTCTGATTGTAAGTTTGTATGTTGATGACTTGTTGTATATGGGTAGTAGTTCTATGATGAAGGATGAATTCAAAGTTTTCATGATGAATGAATTTGAGATGAAAGATTTAGGCCTTATGAAATATTTTTTAGGAATGAAGGTTTATCAAAGGGAGAATAAAATTTTCATTTGTCAAACAGAATATGCTAAAGATATGTTGAAGAAACTTGATATGGTTGATTGTAAACTAGTCTCCACTCCAGTTGCTCATGGAGTTGTGTTGTGTAGAGATGATGCTGCTGAAAGAGTTGATGAGACAGACTATAAAAGTATTATCAGAAGTTTAATGTTTCTAACTCACACAAGACCTGATATTGCTTATTCGATTACACTTATTTCAAGGTACATGACAGAGCCATCAGAAATACATATGAAGGTAGCCAAGAGAATTTTGAGGTATGTGAAAGGCACTCTAGATTTTGGTATTCATTACTACACTTCTAAAAGGTTCAATCTTGTTGATTTTAGTGATTCTAATTGGGGAGGTAGTTTGGATGACTAAAAGTCAACATCTGAGAATTATTTTTCTTTTGGTTCTGGTTTGATTACTTAGACCTCAAAGAAGCAAAGTATAGTTGCCCTTTCTTCTACAGAAGCAGAGTATGTTGCAGTCACTTCAGTAGGGACACAAGCATTATGGCTTAGAAAACTTGTTGAATAAATTGGAGAGATTCAAGTTCATCCCACAGTTATTTTTTGTGATAATATTAGTGCTATTAAATTGGCCAAGAATCCAGTCCATCACAGTAGGATAAAACACTGAGATTTAGTGTAGCTGAAGGTAGTAGAATTGAAATACATCAACACTAAAGAACAATTGACAGATATCTTCACGAAAGCAGTTGTAATAGATCAGTTTTTGACACTCAGAGATCAAATTTTGAGCCCGCTCAACATCAAGGGGGAGTATGTTGAAAAGTGATGCTGAAGTGCAGTTCACTTAGTTCTATTTTTAGACTATTAGTGTAAATTTAGTTTACATGAACAATTTTTTGTGGAGCTAAATTTAGACAGTTAGTTGATTTTTAGTTAATATATTTTTTAGAAAAAATAAAGCTTTAGAAAGGCTAGAGTTAGTTTTAGTTGCTATTACATGCAAATTATTATTTAGATAAATTTAAAATATTTTATTAAATAATTAGAAAATCATGTTCACATGTAATTCTATTAATACATTGTAATTGATCTTTATTTTCAAGAAGGAGAATGATTCCAATTTTTTGAACAAGAAGTATTTTTTATTTTTGCACCTCTTATCTCTTCTGTATTATGAATATTGCATATATTTGGCTATGATTTAATTTAATTTAAAAATTCTACAAATATTTAGGAAATTGAAATGCATTTCAAAAAAATCAATAATATTATATTCATTATTAAGTAGTCGAAGAATTTTAATGAACATATTAAGTGTGACGTGATTAATCTCAAAGATTTAATAAGAAAAGTTGAGATGATTGAATAAATATATAGAGTTTGAGATTTAAATTAAAAATAATAAATAAATGTAGAATTTAATAAATTTAGAAATCAATTTAGTTAAGATTTTTATATTTGATGTTTAGAGGGATAAGTTTATAAATGTTCTTTATATTTTTAGTAGTTGTGAATTGAATGATGGGGTTTGTTTTAACCTTAGATTAAATTGAGTAAAGATATCTCTTGAATTCATAACAATAAGTTTAGTATCAGAACCTAAGACATGCTTAAAAAATTAAACCCCTGTTGTCATGAAATCTTTATACCCATGTTTCAAACTTTAGGTTTAGCAAATCTCATATAATTTTACTATTTAAACTTCTAGTTAGTACCTACGCTACAACACAAAAGCAATGGCATTAGGCTAAAGTGAGTAGCATATTTTAATTGGAAAGTTTATAAGAATTAATTTTGGCATTCACCAACAATTTTTGAGACAAGGACGTGTTTATTGAATGACGTAAACACTCCACCTAAAATACTTTAAGATCTAGTAAATGCATATGATTTTCTAGTGCTTCCTATGTTGATTTTATTTTATTCTCATAGCCATTGCATTTTTGTAATGTTTATGAGATCTACGCAATGAAGCTCTATGAGATTCAACCCATTACATTTTGATAGATACTGCAAAACCATGAGATTGCATTGGATATCTAATTTTGATTAATTATATTTATGTTCAAGTATGAACCATATTTTCAATTTTCAATTTGAGAAAAGAAAGAATGAAGAGATATAAAATATAAAGAGGTTTAGACACATTTTTTTGAGGTCTAAACATTTCAACCTCATCAAAGATCACATCACTAAGACCACTAAAGAAGATGAAAAAGATGCCATCATTAAGATAACATAAAATGTTATCATTTAGCTTCCATCATTGAAATGTGATGCTATCATTAAGATAACATAACGATGTGATAGCATTTATATTATCATGAGTTTGAAATGTTTAGACCTCACATAATGATGGAAGCCAAAGCACATCACATTTTTTCCCAACCATCAAGAGGATGTACCACATTGCTAGAAGGGGCAACATGTGACCCCCAATAGGAAGGACAAGTTTAGTGATTCCATGCAGTGATAACGATCTCAATCCCCCTTGTAGAGGGAGAGTGGAAAAATGATTATGACTACAAGATTGGATCTAGTAGTGTCTTGGTGATGGAGGTGGCAGGCCTTGTGGTGGATGGTCCATGGGGATGGAGCTCAAAGTACAGGGATCACTCCCCTAGTGATCAAGCATCTCTTACAAATATTAGACCTCCATGGCAACTTTTTCTTCTTGGAATTGAATCTGCATGTAGGTCAAAGATAATATAGAAAGTTTGTCATTAATAGATAAATTATAAGAAGGATTGACATACAAACTCTGTGGTATTCAATAGTTGTCAACACCAATGATCCATTAGAATTAGTGAGCAATGAAAGATACAAAAGTGTATGGCATTATATTATGCCCACCAAGTATGGTAATTGTTTCTCAATTGCATCATTTTATAACCCATCATATGATGTAGTAGTGAACCCCACACCTCAAATTATTACTGCTCAAGCTAATGGCAATTTCAGTGATGAATCATCTGTTTATCCGCAATATTTATTTGACAACTACATGCTCTTTATATATCTTTGACACAAATATTAAACACTCTGCATAATTTTTCCTTCTCTTTTCATGTATCTTTGCCCTCTATTACCAAATTTGTTCATTGCCATGAAGATTAGTTCTCTACAGATTGCGAGTAATCAAAGAAACTCAATATCCAAAACCAACAAGGTAAGTTCGATATGTCTATCTATTTTCTCAAGAATTACAATCTGTAAGACATTTTGGAGGTAAGTAATTATAGTGGTCCATTTATCATTAGAAATTCACTTAGGCATGGCTAAAGTTTATTTTCTTTAGAGGACATGGATCCATTGAAGGAAAATATAGATGATATGATACAAACATTAAAAGAAATTTCTAGATATCATAGAATAAAAATTCCTATTGTAAATACAAATCCAAAATTTATGCCAAGTAAGAGGATACCTAAGGAAATTCTATATGATCATATCCATCCAGCATAAGACTCTTCTACTCATTAGCCAAACTTATGTGGATAAAAGTAATAAGAAATATGTGTGAAGAAAGAGAAGTAGATAGACAATTGGAAGGTCTTATAGTTTGACAAGCCAGTAAAATTTCCTCTCATTGAACTAGTAGAGCTGGTAAATAATGATACCCCAACTAAATGTAAATGTACAATATGTACATGGAAATTAGTAAAGGACTATAAAATGCAACTTAAGCTCGATACAATTGAGAAACATTGTGGCAAAGTTTATGTGTTGGTAGAATAATATGAAAAAATTATAAAAAACATATAGATGGAAAAATGATAATGAATGCATGCATGTTAGATATGCAAGAGATTGTAAAAATGATCAGAGACATATGTGACATCTAGTTAAGAAATGAGGAACAATTACAACTCATATAAGAAAATTTATTCAGTCTAGTCAATATGCCAAAAATATGCAGTTTTGAACGATCTACCATACTCTTTAAAAAGGTAGACCTGTATCTGAGCTTTCATATTATATGAAATTGTTTCAACACAATGGAATTCATAACATTCCACAATCACATTAGTTAGATGGTAGTGCTTGGGACATGGAAAAATGTCTTGAGACGATTTAGAAGGAAGATTTGAAAGAAAAAATTAAACATGCACAAACTTTATCTCACTATCTACTGATGACATCAAAACAATTGACAACACAACACAGGGTTCTGTCAATGTTTACACTTTTGAGAACAATTCAAGTCAACCTCATCTATTATCTATATATATGAGTTTAGAAATGTGTTTAGTGTAACTTATAAAATAACTACAAGGATAATGACCTTGAAGTATCCAAAAAATACATTTTTTCAAATCCAAAATATATATGGATTGTTGTTAAAATCTATAATAAAATATGGATTCCTTTCATAATAAAATAAACCATAGTTAATTAAATATATTCTATATTATATTATATCATATTATTATTACGTTATAATATATATATTATATATTATTATAATAAATATACTATATATTTATAATATTATATATATTAGAATGTATATAATATTTGTTACATATAAAATGGATGTACACTATATATTATATCTATAATATATTAATAAAACATGTTTATAAAAATATTATAATATATTGAATTATATATACAATTAATTAACTATATATTACAGTTATATAATTATATATAATAAAATAGATTACTATTGTTGGTACATTTATTTGTTTTATTGTATTTACTTGTATTTATTATTCAGATTGGTATAATAATTACTTATTAGAATTAGTTTATTATGTTTATTAATAATTTGCACTAGATAGAATAAGCTTGTTTAGCTAGTAGTCAACTTGGACACCTATGTTGTTACAATGGAGTTCCACTCCACTATTCAGGATAAGATAGGATAAGATTGCTTAACTAGTAGTCAACTTGTGTTGATCATTTATACAAGTTGAACACCTATCTTGTTAGTGTGGAGTTGCACTCCAGTATTCTTGTAGTTAGATATTAGTTGAACTACACGTATTGTGTGAATTCCCTAATTTTTATCATGCATGCCTTGCTCTATATAAGCAATAACTATTTGTGTATTCTACATCAAATTAATATTGAATTGTCAAAGTAATTCATCATATTAGAGTTATTTATTCATTTATGTTATTATCTCAGATATACATTTATTATTTATTACTATTATTATTTTATGTTTTATTTATGTTTTCTATTGGATTCATTAGATCCTATAGCTAATTCTAACATGGTATCAGAGCTATCTTGAATCTATAGATTGTTAAATATTCAAGAGAAAAATATCCAGATATAGGATTGATTTTTTAAGTTTGTATAGATGCACAAATTATAGATTTGTAAAGAATTTTGGAGCTCACCTTTGAGTTTAGAGTGCCTGAGATAGTTAAAATAGTCTACAATTTTGTCTAAATTGGGCACATGAGGCAAAATTGTCAAGGGTTTGATCCGGAAGCACCACCCCAAAATCTGGAAAGTACCTAAAAATTTAAATGTTTCTGAGCAAAATGGAACTCATGGTTGTGTTTTGAAGGCATCAAAACCTATAGATCCATATAAAAATTGCCCAATTTGGACACAGTCACCCGAAAGGCAAATTTTTTTTTGCTCCTAGATACGGTTGTACAGACTGTACGGGCAAAAAAAAATTTAGCAGGCCTCATGGATTAGCAGGAAAATTTGATAGGAAAATTTTGGGAGCCCACCATTTGAACACCAAGTGGTATTTTTGAGTTATTTTTTTTTTTAAATAACTTAAAATTTCACGTTCTTCGCTATTGTACTTTTAGTTTTTTCTAGATTTGTCTAGACTTTAGGTTTTTCTACAACAACTCTTATCTGTCCTAATTTATACAACTTCAGAGGCTTATAAATTTCAAATATGACCTTGTATTGAGGTCCCATTTTCTTTAAAATTAATATTTTTTCGAGCACAATGCATTGGTGGAGAAAATTTTATAATAAAGTGCATATTTTTTGTACTTTTATACTAGAGGTCAAAATTGAGCTTTTTGTAAATTGGAACAATCATAATCTAGCATTGTAAATACACTCAATTATAAGGTGCCAAAAAATACTTGTTGGGTGGGATAAAACTAAGTAATTCATTAGATCTTGTAATAATATAATATTGACAATATAATATAAACTAAGTAATCTAACAACTATATATAATATTGATGATACAATATTGTTATAAATTAAATATGATATTATATCAACTATCTCATCTATTCCAATTTTTGCCATATCTTTCAAAGTCACATAAACTTTTATATACATTACAGTCATATGACCAACAAATTTAGTCTCCGATTGGAGTAGGGTATTTTCACTACAAGATGATGACGTCAAGGAATACGTATAGGCTATAGCCTTTGCCACTTGCCACTCATGATTTTACACCTTTTCGCCTGTAATTTGAATCAAATTTACACCTCTCCCACCTCATTGACATGTGGCAAAAAATGTCTATTTGAAAAAAATTTAACATTTACATTTGTAACTGTATTTGAGATGAATCTGTCTATACTTCCCCACATAAAATGTCTATGGCATAAAAATAATTCACAGGAAATTTGGATGGACAATTGAAGGATTAGTTTTGATGCTTTGAAAATGAAGGTCTGAATGTCACTTCCCAATAAAAAATGAAAGTTTGACACATTTAATTTATACAAAGCAATGAGATTATAGGGAAAACAAAAGTCATGAGGTTTTGGGGTGATGGAATGGTACGAGTCGAGACGTACTGGACATAACTAGTAAAGTAATCTAACACGTGATTCGTCAATCGAAGAGTTGTGGGAAGAAAATATGTTGAAGATGAAAGGATATATATACAACCTCCACTGTAAAACATTAGCAAGTGCTCTTCTAGTTTACCACATACTTAAGTGTTCACTCTCTCTCTCTCTCTCTCTCTCTCTCTCTCTCTCTCTCTCTCTCTCTCTCTCTCTCTCTCTCTCTCTCTCTCTCTCTCTCTCTCTCTCTCTCTCTCTCTCTCTCTCTCTCTCTCTCTCTCTATTTCATTTGTCTTTCAACCGAATTAAAAATGGTCATTCCTATGGTAGGCATGAAAATATTGATGGAGAATTATTTATGCTTTTTTTTCTTAGCATAATAACATTAAATGTTTTATTTATAATTTCATCTTGTAAACCATGGTCTTATGGACCATGTGAAGAAGGTTTGCTCACAGAAATATAAGATTAACAGAAATTGAAACTTCAAAGATTCTTTATTCGTAAGGGCGTTGAACAATGCCATTATGCCAAAAGCCAAGAGAAACAAAGTTGACAAGATTGATAATTTGGACTGGGAAGATGTTTTTCAATTACATGAGATGCACGATACAAATTATTAGTCTTTCGAGATGAAATATTTCAAGTATGTTCAATCAATAGCCATTTATAGTTACACTTACAAAATTCCATTAATGGTAACATATTAATTTACTTGAATTAAGACATAACAAAACTTAACCGAAGCATAATACATACAATTATTTCTAGGAAACAATCGAGGAGTTCCATAGCTAGATATTTTCACTCACATAAAAATTACTGGAGATAATAAGCCTGAATTTGGGGCTAGAGAAAGGGTATGTGAAAAAGGCATTTTCAAGTGAGGATAAGCCATTCTTTGGCACCAAGGTGAGCCATTATCCTCCCTACCCTAGATCTAACCTAATAAGTAGCATATGTGCCAACACAGATATATGTGGCTTCATTTTTTATACTAAGTTGATGAGGTGCCCAGGGTTCAGAGTCTGATTTATAAATTTGAATGATTTTGGCCAACTCTGGTTGCACTTTATGAGTGGATCTTAACCTTATATTTTCCCCTTTGCATGAGAATTTTTTATTTTGGTTTTTTATTATGTAAAAGATAAAGAGGTTATTCTCAAAGACTCTATTTGGGAGTGGGATAACCATAATCTATTGGTAAAATCATGGCACCTAAATTTCAATACCCAGATTGAAATTTTTTTATCTTCAAACTAGTATGGATTAGGCTTCCAAAACTTCTTTATCAATTTTGGGATGATTTGGTGTTTATTGCCATTTGGAATACTATAGGGAAATTTTAGATCACTGATAAATTCACTGATTATAGGGGCATTACACATATGCCCGTATTTTAGTATATGTATATTTTTCCAAGGATCTTCCTACGCAGTTGGAGCTGAGGGTTTGGGAAAAAACTTGCATTCAATGCCTAAATTGTGAAAGAATCCCTTTTAGGTGCCGAAGATGTTTCAAAATAGGGAATCTTGTTAATCACTGCCCAAGCTTTAAGTTTAAGAAAAAATTCGTGGTCGAAGAAAGTAGAAATTGAACTTATTATGATTCGATATAATATTTATTCACATATAATATAAATTTATTTATGTATACATTTTTTTCAACCCATACTCCTCCACCACGACAGTCACATTGTATCACCAACACTACCCCCTATGCACTCACATGGCATGCACATTACAAATACTTTGTTATTCACATGAACTTTAATGAAACTAATGAGACAAACTCCATAATTTCAATGTATTGCCTACACGTCATCAACATTGTATTGTTGCTAAAATCTGCAATAAAACATAGTTTTTTTTTCATAATCAAATAGAAAATAATTAATAAAAGATATATTATAATATATTATATTATATTATTAGATTATAATAGATACACTATATTATATTATTATTACATTATAATGTATATTATATATATTATTACGTTGTAATATATATAATATATTATATATAATTATAATATATATTAAATTGTATATAATATTTGTTATATATGAAATAGATGTATTATATATATATATATATATATATATATATATATATATATATATATATATATAATTGATTATATATTATAATTATATATAATAAAATAAATTTTTATATATGATATCAACAATATAATATTGTTATAAATTAATTAAGATATTTTACTCTATGTTGTCGACTTCCCATATATTCCATATTCTGCCACATCCTACAAATCTACTCAGTCCCCATAAATATCAACTTTTATGGACGTTAGAAAATGTAATTACAGTCATACGACCAACAAATTTAGTCTCTGCTCAGGGAATATACTGCAAGACATTGACGTCAGGGAATACGTAATAAAATGCCTTCGACACTTGCCACTTGCCACTCATGAGTCACTAGTAATAAAACATGAATAATAGGCCACTCTACATGCCATGATTTCCTGCCTATTTGCTCCGTCAATATTCTTCATATCTATTACAGGAATGGACATTTTTAATTCGGCACAATGCCAAAGGGAAACACACTTACATAAAAGAGCACGTGCTAATGCTTGAGGCTGAGATCATATATATATTATTTCATCTTTAACATATTTTACTAGTTCAGTTTAGCACGTCTCTTGGAGTGAATCATGCATTTGGATTAGTTTATTGATTCATTCCATGACTCAGAAATCTCATTATTTTCATTTTTAGCGAGTTTGTTGACATATTCCTGTATATTAAATTATGAAATGTTTGATTTGTACAATTTAAATTTGTCTACTAACTATCATATGTGTGGATTGATGATATATTTCATGATTTAGAAATGATATGTGCATGATAGTGCATAGTTCAGTTTTCAAATTATTTTAGTTCGAACATCACTTTTTACGAGTCATCGTACCACTTCTCTAGGAAGGTCAAACTTTCACTCTTGGTTGGTAAAAGTTATTAAGGGCTTCTTAAAATATAGTTTTTCATATTGGAGATTTCGTTTTATTATTTAAATGTTTCGGTATGAGTACTAATAATTAAATAATAATATACAAAATGTTATAGAATAAAGTAGTGGGTTTGTATGTACAACTCAAACTACCTGCCAGAGGAAATTGTTGGCTCAAAATAAGACAAAAAATAATGAAGATCACATATCAATGCTGAAAAAACTATGACAACCACAAAACATTAAAAATATCTCATGCACATTTAAGAAACCTAGACCACCACACAAGAAAGAAGAAGTGGAGGATCATCCTTAGGTAATAGAGTGGTCAAAGAAGAAGGTTTTGTTGAAGGAGGATCCAATGTAACCCAACCATCTATAAAATCTATATGAAACTAAACAAAGTTGGCAACTGAAAGAGAGTTTTATAGATAATTGATGAATTGAATTTGCAGACAAGCCTTATAGATAATTATTTTTTGTTTTTTTTATTACATTTAATGAGATTCAAGAAAAAAATGTTTCGAAACTAATTAAACTTTAATGTACAACAATTTATTATAAAATATAAGTTTTTTTTTTTTTTTTTTTAAATGAATAACTTTTTTGAATTTTGATTTTTTTCTGAAAATAATAATATAATTTAATTTAAACTAGGATAATATATAATATTACATTTAAGAAAAAAATATAAATACAAAACATAATTGTAAACAAATTTTTTTTAACAAATATTAATTTTTCAAAAACTAAAATTAATATACCAAAAGCTATTAAAATTCTCCAAAAACTATTTTTCTTATCATCAAATTGATTACTAATAGAAAAAAAATGATCAATATATATATAAATGTTCAAGACCAAAAAATTATTTTTCATATTAATAACACATTGGTTTAACACATTGGTTTCCCACCACGCTCGATGGAAAGACCCACTACCCATCCCAATCTCAAAAATGCCCTTTCTATAATAAATAACTACTTATATTAAACTATTGTACGAAACTTCCTCACTTGGAAATCCGTGTCTTTCCTATAAAACGCATAATTCGATTCATAGTTGCGGGGGTCATATTAGCAAAGCAGAACCTGAACCATCCAGGCTCGTTGCAATGGAAGAATGACCCGGGCGATATGTTCAACCCAGTCTCCTTGACAATGGTGTTCCAAAGTGTAAGCTCTGATTTGGATTCGGATGGCAGAAGGTGCCTGAGGTCCACCAAACAGAACAAGCCTGCGTTGCTGCTGGGCAAACACTCTATGCCTGCCTCGCGCAATCCCCGCACAAACACCCTCTGTCTCTCTTGCAGTCTCTTCTTATTCTCTTGAATAAATGTGGTGACAAATGACCTGTCACACAACATGCCACCGAGCATGTGCTGCGTCTGCGAAGAAACCATGCAGAAACTCGGCATTCTGCGAACAGCGGTAACAACTGTGTCGTTATAAGAATAGACGACGCCAATTCCGAAGCCAGGCAGGCCGATGTCCTTGGACAGACTGTAAATTATGTGAACATGCTCCTTCTCTTTTGGCTGCATCTCAGCAATGATCTCTCCAACGCTCAAGAATCTTGGACCTGAAAACACCGTCCCTGCATAGATCTCATCGCAGATAAGATGAATGTTCTTCTTTCTAGCAAAACGCACCAACTCTGTGAGTGCCTGCATATCCATTGTGGTGCCCAATGGGTTCGACGGATTTGTTATCAGAACCCCCTTCACGCTTATGTTTCGCCTCATTGCCTGCTCATACGCTTCGTCGAGCGCTCTCACTGTCACCTTGAAATTGTTTGAGCTGCTACACTCTACTGGTACCAACTCTAGTCCCGTTCGCCATTTTAGATCTCTGTCAAACCTGCAGTTTCCTAACATTCCGGTTATATTTTGTAGAAATAGGCAATAAGAAAGTCAAAACATAGATATGTAAATGTTGGTTACCCAGGATAATATGGCGTTGGCACAAGGAAAGCTTCTCCTGGATCCGCGAGACAAAACGTTAATACCTCGTGAGCTGCAGTTGCTCCCGCGGTGAGGACTACTCTATCTTTTTCAAAATTACTTCTTCTTCCCCCGACTTCCTCCATAAAAATTGCAATACCCTGTATGCCATCAATGTAGTTAATAAAATACACTTGAACCAAACGAAATCATTTGCCACTTATAATCGATTGTTATACCTCTCTGAACGCGGGCAGGCCATGATAATCTTCATAATTCGCAATCTCCTTAGACTTTGAAATGCCCTCCTTCTTGCAAATGGAGGACTCTGGGTGCTCTTTTAGCCAGCCTTGTATCAAATCAAACGAAAGCTGCAACACAAAAGCAATGGCATTAGGCTAAAGAGGGAAAAACGTAAACATAATCATTGACATTCCAATGAAATCGGCACCTGATTTTCTGCTAAGCCCATTAGAATGATTCCAGATGGGTTGTTTTGTGGGTGGTAAGGATTGCTGTCGTACTCTTTCCAGCAATCGAAATAAGGAGAATCCTCACCATGGCCATTAGAGGTTGCCCTCCATGAAAGCGGTGTTGGCAATTGCATCCTTAATGATGAACGGTCCAAATCTTAACCTAATCTCTTTGACAATGGTGTTCCAAAGCGTAAGTTCTGATTTGGATTGGGATTGCAGAACAAGCCTGCGTTGCTGCTGGGCAAACAGAACAATGCTTAATGATGAATGTTTAATGTTCAATGGTCAGTCCTGATGATTCAATTCAACTAACAATGGTATGATAGTCTTAGCAGATTACTCAGTAATTTATGGGGAAGGGAGAGAGAACTGTGCACGCACATGCTTTGACTGAATTACAATAAAGTCAACTGCTGCATGTTCCAACATCGATCAACGGCTACGGAAGCGGAATGGGAAAGGGTAAAGCAGGAAGGGAGAAGGGACAAAGAAGTTACTGAGGAATGCATTTTTCATCGTTCATGACACGGATGCCTATCAGTCTATTTCAATTAATTTAGGTACAAATAAAAATAAAATTTAACCTTTGAAAAGTGCTTCCCGTCAAGGACAAGAGCAGAGCGATTGTCGGACTCTACAACTTAACGAGGTTTGACACGCATCTTCGGGTAAGCGCTTGAGTTAAAACATATGCTAATTTTAGATTGTCAAACCCTAAGCTGGCTGGGTATACGGATTAAGGTCTATTTGCTATTTGCACTACCTCCCCACCTAGAATAATCTGAAGAATCATTTGTTTTAATGACTTAATTTTCATGACTCCAAGATTTAGGAATTCCAAATGTGTTTAAATATGTTTAAGAATAATATTATATTAATTATTAAGTGGTTGAAGAATTTTTGTGAACATATTAAGTGTGACATAATTAATTTGAAAGAATCAACAAAAGTTGAGATGGTTGAGTAAATATAGAGTTTGAGATTTAAATTAAAAATATTAAATAAATGTAGCATTTAATAAATTTACATATAAATTTAGAATTGAATTTAATTAGAATTTTTATATTTGATGTTTAGGAGGGACAAGTTTATAAATGTTTCCAAAAAATTTAGTAGTTTTTAATCGAATGACGTGGTCCGTTTTAACCCTACATTAAATTGAGTAAAGCTATCTCTTAAATTCATAACAATTAGCCTAGGTTCATAACCTAGTACATGCTTCATAAATTAAACACTTGTTATTGAAGGAAAATATGAATAGAAAATAAACAAGAAAACAAGAACTATTAACTCAGAACTCAGAAAGCTACAACAATCTTGAGAAAAACAATTCTATTCATCTTCTAATTTCCCTTGATTACAATGTGCGCCCTTAGCGTCTTTTTATAGATTTAAAAACTAAACAATAACTGAAAATAGACTCATCTATTATTAGCTTCAACTACTTAACTAACTGCTTGTTCAAACAAACTCATATCTAACTGATTGTTAACTAACTCAATCCTAACTGTCAGTTTACTAACTGATGCTTAACAGCTTGCATGATAAAGGAGGGAGGTGGGAGAAATTATCTCCAATTAACTTGACTTTCTAACACTCCCCCTTAATTTCTACCACTTACAATTTTAGCATTTACAATGCCTAAATTTTGTCTCAAATAATCAAAGGTCTCTTTTGGTAATGCCTTTGTAAATATATCTGCTAGTTGATCTTCAGATCTGCAAAAATCCAGATGGATTTCTCCATTATTCACTAATTCTCTGATAAAGTGAAATCTTGTATCTATGTGCTTGCTCCTCTTGTGAAACACATGATTTTTTGATAAAGCGATTGCTGATTTGTTATCACAGAAGATTGGTGTTGACTCCTTCTGTGCCTGTAATAAATCTTTCAATATTCTTCTCATCCATGTTGCTTGACATGCTGTTGATGTGGCTGCAACATACTCTGCTTCAGCTGATGAAAGTGTAACTATAGGCTGCTTTTTGGATGCCCATGTGACCACACCTGTGCCTAATATAAAGGCATGTCCAGAAGTACTCTTCCTATCATCAACGCTACCTGCAAAATCACTATCTGTAAAACCAATCAAACTAAAATCGTTAGTTGTGGAATATAAAATTCCATAATCTGTAGTTCCTGCCACATATCTTAATATCCTTTTTCCAACTTGCCAATGTGAGTCTTTTGGTGACTCCATGAATCTTGAGATTAAGCTAACCCCATAACTGATATCTGGTCTAGTAGCTGTAAGATACATCAAACTACCAACTAGCCTTTTGAATATTGTAGAATCAACATTGGATCCTTTGTCTTCTTTGCTAAGATTAGTCCCTGTAGCAACTGGTGTAGGTGCTGGTTTACAATTCAGCATCTTAAATCTTTTTAACACATCCTTTGCATACTTTGTTTGACAGATAAATATTCCTTTCTCTGATTGTTCAACTTCTATTCCCAAAAAATACTTCATTAATCCCAAATCTGTCATTTCAAATTCATTCTTCATTGCTGATTTAAAAGTGTCTACAGACAAATTTCCAGTAAAAATCAAATCAACATATAAACACACAATTAAAATTTGACCTTCTTTGCTGATTTTTGTGTACAAAGTAGGCTAACTATCGCTTCTGCTGAATCCTTTGCTTATTATATAAGAATCTATCCTGCTATACCATGCTCTTGGTGCTTGCTTAAGACCATAAAGAGCTTTCTTCAATCTGTAAACTTTTTCTTCATGTCCTTGAACTTCATAACCTGTGGGTTGTTTCACATATACTTCTTCATCTAGAAATCCATTCAAAAAAGCTGATTTTACATCCATTTGATATACATACCAATTATTTTGAGCAGCTATGGATAATACCATTCTTACAGTATCCAATCTAGCAACTGGTGCAAATGTTTCATTATAGTCCACTCCATGTTCTTGTGCAAAACCTTTTGCAACTAACCTTGCCTTGTGCTTTTCAACATTTCCATCTGCATCAAATTTAGTCTTATAAACCCATTTAACTCCAATACAATCCTTACCTTCAGGTAGAGTAGTTAGATCCCATGTCTGATTTCTTTCAATAGCATTCAACTCTTCATCCATTGCTTTTAGCCAATGTTCCTCATTCACTGCTTCTTCATAAGACATAGGGTCATGAGTGAAAAGAGCAAAATTTGAAACCAAATCTAATTTTTCTTCTTCTTGATTGTAAATCTCATTTAAACTTCTCATCTTCTTACCTTTAAATCTTGCTCGTAAAGTAGCAAGAGTTGGATCTGATTCATTACTTACTTGTGAATTTGGAGTAGGGTGACCTGCATGACTAGATGATTCACCTTGTTCAAACCTTCTTGGTGTTCTTACTGGAGTGTTTGTACCTGTTTGTGTAGAGGATTGTCCACCTTGCAAATTTTGTTCTTCAGAAACTTCTTCATCCTGTGGAATTGGTGCCCCAACAATGATGGTGCTACCATCCCATGCTTCTGCTTCCTTAAATTCAACATCCCTGCTAATAATCACTTGCTTTGAAACTGGGTTATATAACTTATATGCCTTTGATTCTTCAGAATATCCAATAAAAATGCATTTCTCACCTCTGTCATCAAGTTTCTTTCTCAATTTAGATGGTATAAGAGAATATGCTACACAACCAAAAATTCTGAAATGATATACACTATATTTCTTACCATTCCATGCTTCTTGTGGAATTCGATCTCTGACACTCTTTGTTGGGCTTCTGTTCAGAATATACACTGCACAAGCTACTGCTTCTGCCCAATATTCATTTGACAAGTGTTTAGCTTTCAACATGCTTCTTGCCATTTCCATGATTGTTCTGTTCTTTCTTTCTGCTACACCATTCTGCTGTGGTGTGTACCTTGTAGTCAACTGTCTTTTGATTCCATGATATCTGCAAAAATCTTGAAATTGATTAGACATATATTCACCACCTCTATCAGATCTGAGTACCTTGATATATCGGCCACTCTGCTTTTCAACCATTGCCTTGAATTCTTTAAACTTTCCAAATGCTTCAGATTTATTTTTGAGAAAGTAGATCCAAGTCTTTCTGCTAAAGTCATCAATGAATGTTAGAAAATAAGTACTACCTCCAAATGATGGAGTTTGCATTGGTCCACATAAATCACTATGGACTAACTCCAATATTACCTTAGCTCTATATGAGCCTCCTACTGGAAAACTCTCTCTATGTTGTTTTGCCAGAATACAACTGTCACATGAACTTCCTGGCTGTTCTATTGGTGGTAAACCCTTCACCATATTTTTCTTCTGTAACAAATTTAAAGCTCCAAAATGTAAGTGTCCGTACCTTAAGTGCCATAACCATGATTGATCTAGCTGTATGGATTTGTAGTGAGCTTCTTCTTCTCCTTGGATGCACTGAATATGAAGAGGGAACATGTGATTCTTGGTCATCTCCACTTTTCCTATCAACCTGTCACTTGGAACCTTGTCCAATATTGTGCAAACATTATCCATAAAAGATACTCTGTAACCTTTCTGCACTAACTGACCAACACTCAAAAGATTATGTTTTAATCTAGGTACAAAATAAACATCAGGTATAAATCTTCTTTCACCATTCTTGGCCAAAACATTTATGACACCTTTACCCATGACATCTACTGTGATATCATTTCCTAGTTTCACTTCTGATCTTACAGAATCATCAAGACTAGCAAAAAATTCTTTATTTCCTGTCATATGATTACTGCATCCACTGTCTAAAAACCAAATATCTTTAGCTTTTTCTTGAGTAACATTACAAGTAAGAAACATGCTTCCGGAATTAGAACTAGATTCATCTGTGTAATTAGCATTCTGATTGTACACATATCCTGGTTTATTTCTGCAGTCACTAGCATAATGACCATATTTCTTGCAATAATAACATTGAACATTAGACTTATCAAACCTTTGAGAACCTTGCTGTGAGTGGTTGTGACCACGTCCTCTGTTATTGTAGTTTCCTCTACTACTGTAGTTTTTATTGTTCTCATCTTCCTCTGAATTGTTCTTTCCATATCTGCCTCTGCCTCTTCCTCTCAAGCTTGACCTGGCTCTTCCTCTTCCTCTGCCAATTGATACCTGTGACTTGAATGCATTCTCTAGAGAAGAGTTATTCCTATTCATTCTGGATTCATGTGTTAACAAAGAACCCATTAATTCATCTACAGATAATTGTTCCAAATCTTTAGTTTCTTCAATAGCTACTACTATAGCATCGAACTTACTGGGTAAACATCTGAGTACTTTCTCTATAATCTTTTGATCTGTCATCGTTTCTCCATTAGATCTAATCTGATTCACTATATTCAAAACTTGACCCATAAACTGATCTATTGATTCTGATTCATTCATTTGCAAATTTTCAAAAGTTCTTCTTAGAGATTGCAATTTAGCAATTTTTACCTTCGTATTACCTCTATAAGTGGTCTCCAAGATTTTCCATGCCTCTCTGGATCGCGTTGCTGCTGCAACTCTGGAAAATATCGATTCATCCAATTCCTGTTGGATTATAAATAAGGCTTTTGCATCTTTCTTTCTGTTCTCTTTAAGGTGGTCCTTTTGTGCTTGATTTAACGCCAGATGGGCTGCCTCGTCCTGCGGTTCTACAAAACCACTTTCTACCAAATCCCATACATCTTGTGAGCAAAATAAAGTTCGCATCTTAATTGCCCAAAAATCGTAATTCTTACCATCAAAAACGGGAATTTGAGGCTGTGAAATACTGTTAGATGCTGCCATTTCTTAAGCTTGAATGACTTTCTGGTCACTATTTCTGACACACAGTCACCGCCGTCGTTTACACTGTCGAGGTCGGTCGCTGAAATCGCCGACGTCGGTTCTTTCTGCCGTCGTCGGTCACTCGTTGGTCTGGGGTCGGCCGATGTCGGTCTATAACTGCCGATGTCGGTCTCTACGCTGCCTGCTGGCAATACCTGCGCTTTTCCTTCACCCGACTGCTTCGCTCCCCTTGCTGGCTGCTTTTCTAACCAGGGTTTTCTCTTTCTAACCTGCACTCTTCTGCCACAACCTGTGCTCTGATACCAATTTGAAGGAAAATATGAATAGAAAATAAACAAGAAAACAAGAACTATTAACTCAGAACTCAGAAAGCTACAGCAATCTTGAGAAAAACAATTCTATTCATCTTCTAATTTTTCCTTGATTACAATGTGCGCCCTTAGCGTCTGTTTATAGATTTAAAAACTAAACAATAACTGAAAATAGACTCATCTATTATTAGCTTCAACTACTTAACTAACTGCTTGTTCAAACAAACTCATATCTAACTGATTGTTAACTAACTCAATCCTAACTGTCAGTTTACTAACTGATGCTTAACAGCTTGCATGATAAAGGAGGGAGGTGGGAGAAATTATCTCCAATTAACTTGACTTTCTAACAGTTATCATAAGATCTTTATACCCAGGTTTCAAACATTGGGTTCAACAAATCTCCTTTAATTTTACTATTTAAACTTTCGTTTAACACCTACATTGCAACACAAAATGGCATTAGACTAAAATGAGCAGCATAGTTTAATTGGAAAGTTTATAAGAATTAATTTTGGCATTCACCAATAATTTTTGAGGTAAGGATGTGTGTATTGAATGACATAAACACTCCACCTAAAACACTTTAAGGTCTAGTAAATGCATCTGATTTCATAGTTCTTGCTATGTTGATTTTATTTTATTCTCAAAGCCATTGCATTTTGTACTTTTTATGAGCTATACACAATGAAGCTCGGTGATATTCAACCCATTATGTTTGAATAGACACTATAAAACCGCGAGATTGCATTGGATAACTCATTTTGAGTAATTCCATTTGTCTTCAAGTATGAAGCATATTTTTTGTTTGCAGTTTGAGAAAAGAGATAATGAATAGATATAAAATAGAAAGAGGTTTATGCATATTTTATTTGTAAAAAAAACATTAAAATAATTTTCTGAGCTTTGATTTTTTATTGTTTCTTTCTTGGCATAAATTCTAAGAATAAGTTGGCATATGGGATTCATGGTTTATTAATACACGCGTATAATAACTTTAACTTATAGATTTTGTTTCTCTTGCATGATGTCTTTATAATAAATGAAATGGAAAATAAGATGATAGCCTTTTGAAGTCATTTTGTTTCACCTATCTTTGCCCTCATCATTTTGCCCTTCTTGTACTCAAGCAAGTGATAATGAATGTTGAAATAACTGGTTCAAAGTTGAAAAAATATGATACCTATTTGTTCTCTTGTTTGAACAGTATTTTTAAAAAGCCAATATTTTTTTGCCATATTCAAAGCTTTGTGCTTCTTTTCATTTGGGTCAGAATTTTATGCTTTCTCTTATACTTGGTTGAAATATTGATATATCTCTGCTTGGTAATGTTGATGGATGCACATATTTCTCATTTCAAAACATAGATCTTTCATTTTAATTTTGGAAAACTATACCTATGATATTCATTTGTTTGTCATCATAGAATCTATTTGAGGTTTTAAGTGTGCTTTTGAATATTTTATGAACTCCATGAGATGTAAAGAGAGTGGATACTTCACATGAAAATTATGAACATAAATTAATCATTCTTCAAGCTCTTTCATGTATGGGCTTTGATTAAATACGAGTGACAAAAGAAAACTCTATTGATATCATCGTTAGGTTTGTTCTTTTATCTTAGAAAACATCCATTTTTAATTATTTTTAGGCTCTTTTTTTGTTTTTTTTGTTTTTTTTGTTGTGTGTGTGTGTGTGTGTGTGTGTGTGTGTGTGTGTGTGTGTGTGTGTGAGAGAGAGAGAGAGAGAGAGGATTAAATATGAGTTACAAAAGAAAACTCTATTGATATCATCGTTAGGTTTGTTCTTTTATCTTAGACAACATCCATTTTTAATTATTTTTAGGCTCTATTTTGTGTGTGTGTGTGTGTGTGTGTGTGTGTGTGTGTGTGTGTGTGTGTGTGTGTGTGTGTGAGAGAGAGAGAGAGAGAGAGAGAGAGAGAGAGAGAGAGAGAGAGAGAGAGAGAGAGAGGATTTATTTTGATAAGTCATAAATTCATGTTTTTAAAGTTCACTTGGGTTATTTTAAAGATAAAAACCTCACTTTTACATAATAATATTACTATGGTAAATTTAGTATAATATCCCCCCCTTAATTTATCATAACTTAGATAATACAAGAGAGATAACTTTTAAATTCCTCAAACTTATCATGTACAAGTGAATTTGTGAAGACATATGCACACTGATCTTGTGTGGGGTAATACTAGAGTTGAATATTTTGTTGTTGAACATGTTCATATATGCAATGGGATTTAACCTCAATGTCCTTTGTGCATTAATGAATAACTCAATTGTGACCATGTTCAAGAACACCCTGATTATCATAGTTTAGAATTATTTGTTGAGTCTATGGAAATCCCAATAATGATAGTATATAACATAACCATATCACCTTATTGATGGCTCCTATTGAAATGTTATATTCTACCTTAGTATAAGAACAAGAAAAAAAGTTTTGCTTCTTACTCTCACATGAGATCAAACCAGATCCCAAAAATAATACAAATATAGAAGTGGATTTTCTATCATCAACTAAACCTACATGATCTGTGTTCATGTATCCTATCCAAAAGAACTTATCATTATTCTTATATACTATGCCATAATCCATTATTCCTTGAATATATCAAAATACTTGCTTATCTTCTTTCCATTGGCTTACCTATATCTCCTCCATGAAACAATAAATATAGATGAAAACATAATTGATATCTAGCCTATTTTATGTTAGGTAGATGAGACTCCCAATCAACTGGTGATAAAGAGTGGCATCTATTACCATTGATGGATCTAAGTGAGACAACTGAGGTCTTACCTCCATAAGTGTATCCATTATTTATCAATCCATCATCTGAAACCTCTAGAGCAATGTCTTGGTATATTTCATTTGAGACAAGAAATTTGGTGATATTTTTTCCATACTTCCAATCGAAGATAGTAGTGTAGTAGCTCAAGATATGTCATGTCAAATTATTAGTTAAGATCTTTCTTTGTTTCATCAATAATATTCACTAAGCTATCAATGATGAATAGATCATCGACGTCAATAATAATAATAAAAATCTCCCCCCTTGATTTTTGAGGTGGAGATTGGGATCATATGAATTCCTCTTAAATCCATGCTTCATGAGATGCTCATCAATTTTTATATATTAGGATCTAAGAGCCTCTTTGAGACCATACAGGGATTTTATGAGTCTACACACCTTCTGGTCTTGTCATGGTGTGACATAGCCTTTTGGTCGAGTCATGTATATCTCTTACTTTAGATCTCCATTTAATAAGACACTTTTAATGTCCATGTTATGAGTGTTCCATCCAAATTGTGTAGCGATTACAAAAATCAATCTGATTGTCTTTATCTTAGCTATAGGAGTAAATGTCTCATCATAGTCTATACCTTCTTTCTAAACATAGTCTTTTACTACGAGTCTTGACTTATTCTTATCTATACAGCCATCTATTTTACATTTGGTTTTAAAGTTCTATTTACACCCAATAGGTTTCTTCCCTAGTGGAAGATCAACAAGCTACCATGTGTCATTATTCATGAGAGAGTGATATTATGCATCCATGGCATTTTTCCAAGGTTTTGACTCTAGCTATTCACTAACTGTGTAGGGATCAAATGTTTATATAAATATGCTCATTAAGGACAAATTTACCTTTGCACAAGCCATATTACGAGTCCTCGATCTTGTAGATAAAGTATTTGGAGGTCCATTCACTTTTACATCTCAAATTATACTCGTATACCATTTAGACATATGTTGAGTAGTAATTGGTGGTGACAGAGCTTCAGACTTGCCATCACCACTATTTTCATGTAAAAAGTTTACATGTCTGATGTATGTATCAAATGTCTATGTGTAAGATGAATTAATTTCACCTTTCTCATCAAATACTACATCCATGTTGATAAGTATCTTCATAATATTTGGATTAATGAGTCGATGTGCTTTCGACTCATTATTATATCCAAAAAAATTGCATTCCTAGGTTTTATTATCCAATTTATTCATTTTCTTCTTTTGGACATGCATGTATGCCTTAAAACTAAAAACTCAAAAATGAGACACTTTTGAATTCTTCTTAGTCCATGCTTCCTATAGTGTAATTCCATCAACAACTTTGTTGGTTGACTAATTTAGCAAGTATATAGATGTGAGACACATTTCTACCCAATATGAATGAGGAAATTGTGCATCCTCAACCATGCTTTGAAACATCTCTATAATGACATGGTTATGCCCTTTTGTAACACCATTCTATTTTAGTGTATAAGTATCAATGTATTGACGATGTATTTCATGTTCAACAAGATATGAAGTGAAATTTTTAATGTTGTATTCCTTCCCACAACTTGAGCGAAGGGCCTTGATTTTATGAACCATTTCCATTTTAAATAGAGGCCTTGAATTTTTTGAAGGCTTAGAATGTTTGATCCTTAGTCTTCAACAAGGAAACCCATATCTTGCAAGAATGATCATCAACAAAGAGTTGGAAATACTTATATCCTTTTAGGCTAGAATTCATAAGCTCGCACAAATCGATGTGCACCAATCCAGTGGATAAGGAAACCAATATTCACTTTCTCCAAAAGGAGATCTACATTGTTTACCAGCTAAGTAACTAGATCAAATATTAAAAAATTGTTTCGGTGTGGGAAGACCTTTGACCATGTTGTGTTTTCTTAATGCAATAAAATTTGAGATTATATTCATGTGTAAAAATAAACCTCTACACAAAGAACCTTCAGGTGGGATAGTTTAAACCATGTTATCAAATTTATATGTGAGACATTTTTCAATTTGCACATTTTAAAAGATTGTTTTGACAATTTATACCTATATACATAACAATAATAACTTAATCCAACTCAAAGTGTATGTTACAACTGTCAATAATGAAAATATACATAAAATAAATGTAGATATGTGGATTTTTTTGGTCAAATGGTGTTCATGAATCAATATTAGGTTTTAAATGAATAAAATATTAGTTTTCAAATGCATAAATGAGAGGTTCTAAATAAAATTTTTTAACATGATTTTGTACTGATAATAATTTTTATTGTATTGAGGAAACTATATACTGAATATAATTTTTTATCCATTGTAGTGGTTGTTTTGAACTAAAAAGGAATATATTTAAATATTTTTGAGTCTTGACAATTCAAGGTGTTGGTTCCCAATTGTACATCCCTTACACTCGGCCTTGCCCATTGATATAAATGGATAACAAAGATGAAAAATCCGCTAGTATGTCATTATATCCGGGGAAGGGTTTGGCATCAAGAATGGACCAAATAGAGAAAATGACTGAGAGGCATCGACAGAGGGTATGGTCAGCTCCCTACTACTTCTCGCTCTGCCTGAACCAAGGTGAGATGACCTATGGGGTAGCTTGCTCACATGGAGTGATTTACAGTTAAACCTCCATGGGGATTTTTGGCACAAAGTGACACAACCAAATCCTCCTAACTACCTAGGGGTCTTATGAAACTCTAGGAGGGCTATGAGGGCTAGGAGGGTTAAGTGAAAGGCTAGAAGGGTTAGGAGGAGAGTTAAAAAGCTCTAATATTGTAATTGGATGGACTACTAAAAAATGTGACCTATCAATAAATTAATTAAAAAAATCTAAAATCTAGTGTTAATAGTTTTGGTTATTTATTACTTACCTCCCCTTTACAGTGGCATTATCAATTCTTCAAACTAATGGGTGATTGCAGCATGTTTTCTCCTCCCCCAAACAAAACAAGAACACAGTTTGGGGTAAAGAAGGTTAGATCAAAGAGAAAAACATGCAATAATGGCTGGATGGTTTGAATTAAATTGGGCCTGAAGACCAGGGCTCTAAACATGGCTAAGATGAATAGCCACTCAATTCTGTCATAAGCTTTTTCAAAGTCAATTTTAACAAACATAGCTTGTTTCTTAGACCTTCTAGCTCAGTCCATACCTTCCCAAACCACAATGATGTTGTCGAATATATATCTACTAATGATGAATTCTATTTGCTCAGGGTGAATGATGTACGATAATAGATTGTGCAACTAAAGCATAAGAGCCTTGGCAATGATCTTGTAATAAGCATTCAGGAGGGTGATTGGTCACCAATTACAGATCAATTTTGGATCCCCTTATTTAGGTATGAATTTAATAATTACTTTATTTATATCCTCTCTTAGAGACTGAGTGTGAAAGGCCTATTGATAAACATGAAGCAAATTATTACCCACAAGATCCTAGAGGATTTTATATAATTCACAAGGGAAACCATTAATGCTTGGAGCTTTATCATTTACCATATGAGACACCACCTCATACAAATCATCCACTACGAGACACTGTTAGAGGGCAATATCAAGCTCTGTAAAGAAAGCTTGAGCTCTAAATACTTGTTGATAGTGAAGGGTAAAATCTTGCATAATTTGTGGTGTCTTTGATAATCTGTTGCCAGCACTAAAGATAACATAGATTTGCTACTTCAATTTTTTGGCTCGAATCATTTAAAAAAATTCTTTGGAATCTTTATCCCATATCTTGAGCCAGTGGATCCTGGCTTTGACTTGGGCCCCCCAAACATTGTAGTTATCTACTATCTAGATATGATGTCACAAGGAAGAAACTCCAACCTAAAATATCTCATTGAAGGGATCTTTTTCTAATGCTAAAGCCACATGGCTAAATAATGAAAAAGTAGTAGAGTAAGAGTGTCTTTAAATTTTAACAAGTTGGTAGCCATAGATTCTCAAAAAGTGAGAGGTCTTTCTAATGGCATCATCCCACCAAAGAATCGAACCAGATTCTTGGGATGGATGGGAATCCAAATTCTAAACTCTATGAATGTGTGCCATAGTGGGCCCATGCCTGAACAAAGAAGTGTATAGAAAGAATTACAATTTGTGGATATGGATTCATGAATTTCCATGTCACTTGAAGTTGAATGGGGGAGTGGTCAAAAAACCTAAAATCTAGTAGTGCCTACACTATAGGATAAAAACCATTATCAAAGAAAAAGTATGGTTGGGTGGACATCATTTCCCTATCTAGGCACTTTAGAATCTGAGTGGGGCCCTCCATGAGATTTCTCCAGGTGTACCATACTCTGTCTATAGGTTGAAAGATTAAATTAGGGTCATAAAACCCAACATATTGGTAGGTTGCCCACTTGGTTTATCAGGAGATGTCACCATATTAAAGTCACCACATATGACCCAATGAGCATCTAGGAGATTATCCACAATTCATTTTCATATATGGGTATGCTCAATGATATCTTTTGAGGCATAAATATTAATAAATCCAAAAAAATAGCTTTCAATGCCAAAAAGGGTCCATACTAACCGGTTGGTGGGGTCCCTTCTAGATTGCACTAAGTGCGGCCGCCACCTTGGATAAATAAATGTGATCACCCCTCTACGTCATGCTTCATGATTGACATGCAAAATAATAATATCATGCTAGATGGAATTACTGACCACCATCAATAAAAAATCTACCACCTTAAATCCTTATAGACAAATAATGTCCATCTTGGGAAACTTACTTCTAAAATTACACACAAAAAACTTACATTTTACATCTATAAGACCTCAGTCATTCTATGAAATGCAATTCATAGATGACGAGTGTCAAGAGACATATCCTCAGAGTCTAGGCCTTCTAAAGCATCATACCCATTCTACAAAAAGAGCCCACTTTTAAAATTTTAAAAACCATCAAATTTATTCCTCACATTAAGATCATTTTGATACTCTCCTTCCTCCATCTCATTTTGCCTCTTAGAAGGGCTATGAGAGCATTTGGGTGCACCCTGTTGAGCAGAAAGTGGAAGAATAATTGGTTGTGAGTTTGAAAATCTGAAAGAATTGGGCAGAGGAGTCTCAAGACCCTGGGATAAAACATTGGTAGCAAGACGGGTGTTGAATACCATAGGTTTGTCTGATACTTTTAGGCTTCAGCCTAGGAGGGCTATTTCTCAGTAGGAGCCTGTTCCTATAGGCCATTACTTGTTGATGACTTACCTCCTTTAGGATTTGCACTTGAGCTCATTATTTTGGTATGACTATTATTATTTCCTACCATAGTCCATCCATCCTCAGTTGGATTTTTTATGGCTTCTGGAGAGAGCTTAGGGGGAGAGGATGAGCGATTGGACACATTGTAATGGGATAATTGAAGGGGGAAATCCTGAATCTTATGTTCTATGGGTTGGTAACAAAAATAGGTGTTGGACATGTTGATATATAGGACTCATTGGGATTATCTCATATCCCCAACTTGAATTTCCACAAATTCGTTGAGTTCCTAGGAAAGGTCTACTTCTACACAAACTCACTTCTATAGTCTAGCAAAGTAGAACCTATTTTAATCATGGAAGATAACTTGACCTATGGAGTGAATAAAATACCAACAGGGGAGTAGAAGGCCTAAAAATTGAAGCCAAATTGGGACTTTCAAAGTAGAGTGGTCTGAGACAACAAAATATCATGTCCAAGGGGAGAGAACCATATGCAATTTCCTAACATACCAAGTGGCAGACATATGGAGGATACCTCATGCATGGGAAGGGTCTGTAAAATGGAACAAAAAAAACCTTGGTCATATTTTGAATGGTCCCCAGCTTAATGTAATGAGTTTCCCAGTGGGTTTGCACCCAAGGCTTAAGCATACTTTCAGATGGAATTCTACACACAAAATATCCTAATATACATAACTTTTGTATTCATTGGCATGTAGAGTTAAATTATAGAATATGCAAAATAGCATCAAGTTTTGAAGAGTTACCTCATGGTAGATCTTCTAGATAAACTTTTTTGAATGTTTGTATGGGCCATTGCTCAATGCTCCATCATTCTTTTCCATAGCTGAAACAACTGGAAGAGAATGAAGATAAATCATTAAATAAGTTGGCCTTGTTCGAAGGCAAGAAACCCTAAAAGGCAATAAATGTAAGTCCCATTTGGTATTACACAACCTCGTGCCGAAATGTTAGCTTGATTTTTTCTTAAAAATAGCCATCTTAGATGGAAAGAAAAGGTTACAAGAAACAATAAAAAATAAATATTCAAAATAAAGATAAAGAGGAAAATTATGAAAAATAAAAAAATCACTCTTACATTTAATTTTTTAATTGGGAAAAAGTTTATAAAAAATAAAAAAATAAAAATTCACATCAAAAATAAATATTGGTATAATCTTAGTTTTTTGAAAAATGGTGTACAGTTTTGTTGTTCTACATTTCAGATCATCACCTATGATCCTCCATCATAAATTTTTCTTTATCTCGATAAAAGATCACAGATGATGATCCAAAACATCGAACAATAAAATTGTACATACAATTTTCCTAAAAGCTAAAATTATAATTGTATAAACTATGAAAACATAGAATCTAAAAATACTAATTATTTTAAATATTATAAAATTATCAAATATCCCTTCTAAATAAAAGTTAGAGTTAATGTTATTTATTAACACTCAAATTCATAGAGATTTAAAAAAAGATTCATGTAAAATTTACATTTTTCTTAAAATAATAATATATGGAAAAAATGTCCCCCATAACATCAAACTCCAGTGTGTCTAGTAACATGGATCTTTCCATCCATTGTTTTGTCTGCCTAAAACACCTTAAGGTGTAGTAAATGCAATTGCTTTCTTCTCCTTCCTATGTTGGTTTTGTTTTTCTCTCAGAACCATCGCAATTTATATTGTTTTCAAGCTTTATGCAATGAAGCTCTGTGAGATTCAATTCATTGCATTTTGATAGACACGATAAAACTGTGAGACGGCATTGGATAGCACATTTTGATTAATTCCATTTGTCTTCATGTATGAACTATATTTTTAGTTTGCAATATGAGAAAAGAAAGAATGAAGAGATATAAAATAGCAGGAGGTTTAAGCACATTTTATTTAAATAAATACATGAAAATAATTTATTTTGAGTTTTGAGTTTTGAACTTCTTTTTGTTTTCCTGGTATAAATTCTAAGATTAAGATGCCATTTAGAGTTCAAAGATCTCGGGTTCATGGTTTACTAATGCATGCATACAATAAGTTAAAACTATCGATTTCATTTCTCTCACATGATGTCCTTATAAAACACAAAATGAAAAAATAAGTTGATAACATTATCAAGTCATTTTGTTTCATCTATCTCTTCCCTCTTCATTTTAACTTCTTGTACTCAAAAAGTGATAATGAATGTTGAAATAACTTGTTCCAAGTTGCATAAATAAGATACCCGTTTGGTCACCAAATGAGATTTGGATGAAATAACACTATTTTATATATATATACATCAAGTTGGACTAAGAAAATGATTTACCATTACCAAAATCTCTATTTTAAGTTTGTCAAAGTAGTCACGTATGCAGAACTACCTTTGATTGAAAATGTCTTACCATTACAAAAATCTCAATTTAAAATTTTGAAACAAGTCAACATTATACTTGACTTAAAAGTAAAAAATATATTTTTATTTTTATTTTATAAATAAAAAAATATATCATTAAAAAAATAATTTTATTTTATTAATTAAATGGATATTTCTATTCCATTAAGGTATAATATTTAATGTATTGATATTAAATTTATAAATTAATAATATTAATCTTATATACGTGTGTGTGTGTGTGTTTTTAAATTTTAATATCCAAATCATTGTAAATTTTAAATTATATTTTCTCATGTTAACTGATGGTCGTATTTATTTAAGAATTGTCTACACACCATGAAAAATCCAACATTACTCATATCCACATATGAAGCGAACAAAAATGAATGCCTTAGTTATCAGTGTGGTATATTTATTCAGGACCTTTCACCCTATTAGTTGTTACTACTTCTATTTTTGTTGTTTTACTACTACTTGTTATACCAAGTGAATAAAGAATGGAAAGGAATCGTAGACATTGTCACAGGCATGTGGCATGGTGTGATTTATGGTTGACCGTTGGTGTGGGCATTTAGAAACTATTGTCTAATGCATCAAAGATGGGGGCTATATGTGGCTCTAAAATGATGTTGACTACACAAACCACTTGCACTTCATTTTGGCAATGCCATACCATAAACACATGTTGAGCTATGATCATCACACATATTAAGGATTTGCCCCCAATGCGTATTGTAAATTTATTAGAAACCTATCTCATAACACATGGTTCAATAAAAAATATGCCCAATACAAATTCAATAGAAGAAATGTTTCTAAAGATATGCCTCAAACATAGAAACTAAACCTTCTGGTAAACTATATATTTCCTCCTTTCTTGGTCCAAACACACACTAAACTATGTCTTATCAAATAAAATCTCATGTTATTATTTTACAGTGAGACGATTGCAACATATGAACTATCTATAATAGATTTGGCACAATAAATCATTAAATCAAAAAAAAAAAAAAAAAAAAAATCTCTAATTGCATATACCTATCAATTCCTCTCATGGAAAATATTTGTGA